>VMDO01004410.1:0-126087 GCA_007922755.1 Pedetes capensis
GAGTAGGATTTTTCCTTCTTGTAATTTTGAGTCAGCTCTCTCATATGAGTGAGAACATGTGTTGTTTCTCTTTCTGAGCTTGTGTTCGTTCACTTAAAATAATTTTCTCTAATTCCATCCATTTTGCTGCGAATGACCCTATTTCATTTTTCTTGATTGCAGAATAGTATTCCATTGTGTATATATACCATAGTTTTTTAATCCATTCTTCTGTTGAAGGGCACTTTGGTTGATTCCATATCTTTGCTATTGTGAAGAGCGCTGCATTGAACTAACATGGATTTTAAAATCCCACATAGCTGAAGGATATGAAAAGTTAATGTCCTGCTGAGGAATCAAACTCAGAGAGACACTTGGCAAAAGCCTTAATTTCTCAGCCTGCCAATGACCCTCTGGAATTAAGGAGGGGAGAATACGCTAGGAGAGTACTAGGCTTCCTCAGCCTCCCCACTTTCCCTAGCTGTGGGGTGTTGTTATCAAATGTGTCCCCCAAACTCAGGTATCAGACACTTAATCCCCAATGTAATAGCATTGGGAGCTGGACCCAAAAAGAGGTGATTGGTTTAGGAAGGCAGAGTCCTCATGAAAGGGTTAATGCCATTACTGCAGAAGTGGGTCAGTTCCTATGAAATCAAGACCACCCCTCCCGTCTCCTCATTAGCATGCACTGGTTTGCCTTTTTGCTTTTCTGCCACAGAATGGCAAACCACAAGGACTTTGCCAGATGCTAGCACCATGCCCTTGGACTTACCAGGCCCCAGGGCTATGAGCTAAATAAACGTCTTCGTCTTATAATTTTTCCAGTCTGTGGTATTCTGTTATAGCAATAGCAAATGGACTAAGACAAGTGTTCAGGGTGTTGCTGCCTTAAGGAAAAACAGTTCTCAAGCACCAAGGGATGTAGCAAAGGATGCCAAATGATAGATGCTCAGGAAAGATGAGTCAACCTCCTTTGCAAAGGTGTTGCTCCTGCCACGGTGCCATCCTCACACACTGGCTTGTGTGGTATACACACTCAATGTGCTCCTAATAGAAGCATTCAAGGCATTCATTGTCATGGATGAAGACTGACATTGAGGGCAGAAGTGGACTGGGAGGTTTCCAACATCCTCCTGAGTTGGGATCCAATGGCAGATCCTTGCAAGGCTCCCAGTGTTGGAAAAACACTTGTTCCTACAGTGTCAGTCCCTCACTAGCACCGACAGCAAACCTACAGTGCCAAGATATGATATGGTTGTTGTTAGGTGCCACTGAGCTGAGTCTGACTCATAGTGACCCTAGGTACAACAGATGAAACACTACCCAACACTGTGCCATGCCCGGCGCTATATCAGTGCTTCTCTGCTATTCATAGGATTTTTGGTGGCTGATTGTTTTGGGAGTGGGCTGTTGGGTCCTTCTCCCAAGCTTACAGCACCCAGTATCTCCAGGCAGTCCCCCACCCAAGGACTGACTAGGCTCACTCCTGCTTAGCTTCCAAGATCTGGTGAGACTGGACACCAGGGTGGTATGGCTGTAGGTAAGATACCAAGGAGAATGTGAAAATGGGCACAATACCATTGCAGCTTGGGGCTGGGATTTAGCTCAGTTGGTAGAGCACTGCACTGCAGTCTCTGAGGTCCCAAGTTCAATTCCCAGCACTGCAAATATGGGAGAAGGGCCTGGCAATCCACTCCCAAGGCAATCCCGAAACTGTCAGCCATTGAAAACCCTATGAGGGTCGCTATGAGTCGGACACCAACTTGACGGCACCTAACAACAACAACAACAACTCATTTGTATGGACTTTGAAGGTAGACATCATTTCTTACTCTTTGCACATAGTAGGTGTTTGATACTTTTCCAAAAATATGTGTTGAGTTCCTATTATGTATTGGGTGATTTTCTAGTCTGATTGACTTTAATCCAGATAGCACCTGGCATGGTTAATTTTACCTATCAAGTTAACTAGGTCATGAGATGCCTAGATAGCTGGCAAAATATTATTTCTTATGTGTTTGTGAGCATATTTCTGGAAAACAGTAGTATTTAAGTCAGTAGACTAAGTAAAAGAGATCACCCAATGAAGGCCAGCATCACTCAATCTGTTGATGGCCCAGATAGAGGAAAGGTAGGGAAAGAGTGAATTTTCTCCTTTCCTTGAGCTGGGACATCTGTCTTCTGCCCTTGGATGTCAGAGCTTCAGATTCTCTGGTCTTCTGACTTATGCAAGTGGGTCCCTGGTTCTCAGGACTTCAACCTTAATGAGGGGTTATACCACCAGCTTTTCTGGTTCTCCAACTTGAAGGTAGTCCTTCATGCTATTTCTTAGCCTCCATAATCCCATAATAAATCCCTATCTATGATACCTGTTATTGATATATGTAAAGAACCAATATGTATGCCTATTGGTAGACGTAATATTTACTCTACTGGTTGTGTTTCCCTGGAGAACCCTAACACAACACCTCTGAAAGGCAGTTGTTCCCATGTTATAGGTGATGCTATGGAAGGGAAGAGAAGTAATAAAACATTTCTAGTGATAAATGGCTGCTAAGTCACAATCAGGGTCGAATCAACCTATTGCAGGTCGAAGGCCAGTATGTAATTGTGCTTCAGCAACTTCAGTGTTTTCAGTTTTATTCTAGTTGTGCCAAGGACTAGTTAGTACTTAAGACTTGACTCTGAATAAGAAGTTTTACTTTTACAACAGGGAAATAAGTGTGCCTATCTGTTCTCTTAATTATGCCTAAAGACATCAGATGTTTAAATCATTCATGTATTACAATGAAAATTAAAAACACAGCAAAGTACAATTTTGCAGCTTATTAAGTTGTAATAGAGGTTGCTAACTTCAATTCTGGGGAAAAATAGGGAGGGCATTTGCTAAGCAATTACACAGAGTTACCAGGCACTTTCCCATGATTGTCTTGTATAACTATTCACACCTTCAGGCAGAAGATTACCAACCTCCTTACTCCATATAGAAGGAAACTGGTGTGCTATTTGCTCTATGACACAAAACTGGAGACAGTGTATGTAGGATTTGCATTATAATCTAAATTAACTTTCTGAATAGGTGGTACATACACATAGTATAACATTTAACAGATATATAAAGGGATACATTAAAAAGTACCTTGCACCACCAACCCCATGTTTCCTTTCAAGAGGCATCCACTGTTATCAAGTTCTTAGGTATACTTTCAGTTTCATTTTGTTCATATACCTTATGGTTGCTAGTTTACTGTTAGGTGCTGTCAAGTTGAGTCCGACTCATAGCAACCCTATCTACAACTCTCTCTATATCTATATCTATATCTATATCTATATCTATATAGAGATATAGAGATATATAGACATAGATATACATACATGCATACATACATACACACACATATATACCTTATATACAGTAGTAGTAATTATTATTTCCATTATTTTGCAATAATGGTGGCATTACCAACAGTATTCTCAGCCCATTGTTTTCTTGGAGATCATGGCCTTAAAGGATATAGGAATCCTTTGTATAAATTGAGCAGATTTTTGTGATAATAAGACTATATTGATCATCAGGCAGTGGTGTGTAATCTTTTGCTCTCCCAAATGATGTGGCACAGAATATTCCTATTCATATATCATTCATGCAAGTGCAAGAACAGGCAATTGCACACAAATACAATGTAGGATAAATTCCTAGAAGTGGAATTTCTGAATCAGAAGGTATATGCAAAGGGCATTTTGATAAAGGCTAGCGATTTGCTGCTAATACACATTGCATCAATTCACAATCCCACCAAAACTATATGAGGGTAACTTATTTCCCTACAGTGTTGTTAATAGTGTGTATTAAACTTTTTGATCCTTGTCAATCTGAAATTTGGAAAGTAAAAAAAAATCAACATCTCACAATAGTCTCAATATATGTTTCTCTTATTTTGAGTGAGATGGGGCATTTTCCTAACATTTTGCACCATGTGTATCCCTTTTTTGGAAAGTGCATACTTACATTATTTGTCCTTTTATTCCCATTTGGTTGTTCTTAATTGATTTCAAGAGATTTTTAAACTGGGCTTGGTGGCACACGCCTGTAATCCCAGCGGCTCAGGAGGCAGAGGCGGGAGGACCGCAAGTTTGAGACCAGAGGCAGTCTGCATAACTTAGTGAGACCCTGTCTCACAAAGTTAAAAAATGGGCTGGGGTGCAGCTCAGTGGTCCAGCACTTGCAGAGCATGCAAGTGCAAGGCCCTGAGTTCAATCCCCAGTACCACACACACACACACAAAAAAAAAAAAAAAAAAAAAAAAAGAAAGAAAGAAAGAGAGAGAGAGAGAGAGAGAGAGATTTAATATGTTAAGAAGAGTAGACCTTTGTCTGTAAATTTTTTTTTCTGTATGGCATTTTTCTTCTGATTTTGTTTATGGTGTTTCTACAATACAGAGTTTTTTTTCAGTAAAAATAATTAATGTTTTGACTTGTGGCTTTTTCATTTTGAATCCAAAATAGAAAAATATTTTCTGATTAGGTTTTATTTACTTATTTTTAAATCACTGAGTCATCTGGCATTTATTTCTGTGTAAGTTTCGAGGATAGAAGCCAGTTAATTATTTCTTTTCCAGAAAGGTATCCAGTTCTTTTAATAGCATTTTTGATTAGACTGACTTTTTCCCATTGATATATAACACTACATCTAGCATAGGTAGTTTTGTCTATTTCTCAACACTCTTCCATTGAGCTTCCTAGCTTTAAATAATATTGGACCTATCTTTTCTTTTCTTTTCTTTTCTTTTCTTTTCTTTTTTTTTCCCTTTATTAGTAAATGATGATGGGGCAGAGTAATATAGCACTGGCTTTTTCCATTATGCATCCTTTACATCACTTCTGGCAACACTTTCATCAACCCACAAAGTTTATGGAGTCTTATGGCTAATATGTAGTAAAACTCAAATGCTTATTTGGGTTATATTCCCCTATTTTTCCATTATACTCATGAAATTGTGCTGTTTATACTGAGATGGTCCTCTCCCCATTTACCCTTCCACATTCACCCTCCTCCCATCCCTTCTTCTCAAATCTTCACTTCCCTCTGCTAGTTCCCTCCCTCCTCCTTTCTACTGTTTATATTTGGACCCATCTTTTCATTAGAGGTGTGTTAGAAGTAGTCTGTGAGATATTTGGGGACTGATGCCTTATGTGGAGAGATTTACTCCCCATCCCAAACATATATTCTATTTTTCTTCTATGTTAGTTTCCTTAGACTTTTCCCCCTGTCTATGAGGAGTCATGCTTGGTAATTTACATTTTCCTAGGAAATTTATTTGCATCTATTTTGGTTAGTTTACTAAAAAAAGTAATGCTAAAGAATTGGCATTAAGATTTATTCATTTTGCCCTAATTTGTTATTTTTTGGTTTTATTATGTTTTCTCAAGGTTAATTTTAATTTTCTTGTTTTTGTTGTCATGAGTAGAAGACTTATGAGAGATGATCAAAATATACAGTGAATGTCTAAATAAAAAAAATTAAGGGAGGTTAATGTCAATGTGTCTTTCACTGTAATAAATTTTTAAAATGTAAACATTTACCATATTTTTCACCACTCCCTTGTAATGCACTGATTTCCTTTATTTTTGTTCATTAATTTAAGTATTTATGTCTATAATGTCCTTTGAGAAAATGTTTTAGCTGATTATATATACAATATGGTTATAATATTTACCAATAATTTAAAATATTCGGAAATTTCAGGTTGATTCCTTTTTTGACTCAGAGTGGTTAAAGGAGAATATCTGTACCATTTTGGATTCAGGAAATTTAGTTAGGTTTTCTCTGCTGTCTAAAGCACAATCACTTTTTGGAAATGGTTTATGGACATTGAAAAGGATAAGATGCTCTCAGTTTATAGGGATAAAGTGATTTTGCTAACTATGTTACTAGGTCCTCTATACCATTATCTTTCTTTTAGTCCATCTTATTAGTTATGCTTCCTATACTAAAGTCCACTTTTCCGGGTATTTTCTGAAGTTTTTTTCTTAATAAATTTTCAGGCTGCATTAGTTGATAGAGAAATATTTATGACTTCTAGGTCTTCCTTGTGGGTTATATGGTTTATACAAAGTGTTTCTATTTTTCTGACTTAATGCTTTTTGTTCTAAATTCAATTTTCTTTTATTCCAAAAGCATTGGCCTGTGCTTTCATATTGTTGGCATTTGATGATATTCCTTTGTCTGTCCTAATTTGAGAATTTCTCAGTCATTTTGATTTTGGTATATGCCTAATATATAGCATATGGGCAAGTTTTATTTTATTGCTATATTTGAGAATGTTTTCTTTTAATATGTGAGTTTACACTACTTACATTTGTTGTTATGGCAGATATGTTTGGTTTTAATTATAACATTTTGTGTTATGTTTTCTCTATCTTTGTAAAAAGTCTGTTATTTTTCAGTCTATATTTGCTTTGTTTTGTTTTTGTGAGTGTCCTTTGCATTATTTGGGTAGATTTGAACAACAACTAATTCTCTCAGTGATCATCATCTTTAAAACTAAATCTTATTTAACTATTTAAATTCCCTATTTCTTGGAACACTAACATTTAACTTCCTCCTACAAACAATAAAAATTGTTCTTCTCCACCTCCTCTTCCTTCTATCACTTGAATTTGGTTTAATATATCAAAATTTGGTTTAATATGGATAATGTGTATATATTAAACATGCATAGTATCCTCCCTTCTTTCCTCCCTTCCTTCCTTCCTTCCTACCTTCCTTCCATCCTTTCAAAATCCTCCTAACTCAGCCTCTCAAGTCACTGGAATTACAGGTACGCATCATCACATCTGGCTACGTATAAATTTTTAAACTAATACATATGCTAGTTCTCACACTTTCTACCTTTGCATAGTTTAAAATATTTATACACCAATTACTGGATTTAATGTATTTAAATAAGATCCTTTGATCTTCAGCTATAAATGATGAATACAACAATATACACCACCTTTTTTCTTCTGTCTTTAATATTAGTTACAATATTTATATATTCAAGTTTATACCATATTTTTATGTAACAAAATTTCCATATTGATTTTAATCTCAGTCCAAAAGCTAAATACATTCAGTGTTCATTCAACATGCTTTTTCTATGCTTTCTTCATCTCTTAGTTAGATAAAATGTTTCTTTTAATAGTTTTTAAAAGAATAACTCATGAAAATTATCTGCTCTGGGTTGTTAAATATTTTACAAGTTTTATCTATTGTCCTATATTTGAATGATATTTTGGTTGTACATAAACTTCTTAAGCCACACATTTTTTTCTTCTTTCTTTGTTGGAGGTGTTGTGGGCATTACTCTCTGCTATCTTTAAATGTTATTGTAAAACCGACTAAGGCTGTTGTTGTGAGGTGCATTCAGGTCCTGTCTGACTCATAGAGACCCTCATAGGGTTTTCAATGGCTGATTATTTCGGGATTGCCTAGGGAGTAGATTGCCATGTCCTTCTCCCACATCTTAGGCTAGCCTAATTAAAATGATTTATTTTGGTTTTATATAGTTTCCTTGCTATTCTTATTGGGTTGACCAAATGACTCTTTTTCTCTCAAGTCTAATAATACTCCTAAAATATAGCCTGATGTTGATGGTTCCATGGGAGATTATCCTGGAACATAATAGAACCCTTGAGTTTATAAATCCAAATCTATTATTTTTTGAAAATTATATGGGTTGTTTTACTTATTCAGCTCTCTTTTGGGGATACTCTATTATATATTTGTGGGATGTTCTTTGGTACCCAAATGTACCACTTTCTTTCCAATACTTTTAATCTCTCACTTCCATTTGATTTTATTTGCTTTAATAACTTTGTCCTCCACACCCTCTACTCTATTTTTAGCCATGTTTATTTTATTTTGTGCTGCTGTATAATCATCTTCATGTGTGTGATGATTTTCTTTCTTCAGGTCTTTGGTGAGTTAAATTAGCTTATGTTTCTTTTCTACCTATTTCACCATGTCATCCCTGAAATCTTTATCTCTGTTTTGAGCTCTTTAGTGGTTTCCTTAAGTTCTTCAACTTCATAGTAACATTTTATTTTTCATTTGTCTGTTGGAATCACCTATAGTGAGTGTTCTGCTCTATAGTGTTCTATAGTGAGTTTTCTAGTTCTTTTCCTCTTTTGAATTGTACTATCTTTGTAGTATTTTATACTATTCTGTGGTACTTTCTTTTTTTAATGTTATTTTCCACTGAATGTGGAGAATTCCTGACCCAGATAATTTGGAAGAAGTCATGGTGATAAGAGTCAGGATGCTATTGTGAATTACTAAGAATTTGCCCTGCTTCACTATTAAATCTCATTACAAAGGGTTGTGAGTTTATGAATTGTTTTAGTTATTGCTGCTTCTCAGTCAATTGGCCACAGCACTGCTTTGTACATACTCTATATGACTGTGCATTTCCTTTTACATTTCACTTGTTACTATATGGTGCAAGGTAGGGCCCAACAATGTTTCTACTCTCAGCCTTTTCAATATCCTTGTCATTTCCCAAACAAAGGACTCTTGGTTTCCTCCTTTGGGGAATTCTTGTTCTGAAGTACTAATTTGGGAGACAAATTGTTTGCTCAATTTGTCAAAATCTACAACTTCACTGAAGTCATCTTCTCTTAACTCTTCCTAAACTACTGCCTTACTGCATTTGGCCAGCTCTACTTGGATATTGTAACTCATGGATGCAGAATCTCACAGCTTTACTGAAAGTGGAATTTATGTTTTTTACTCATTTTTCTGGGGCTGGGGTTTAGCTCAGTTGGTACAGTGCTGCTCCCCACTCTCTGAGGACCTGGGTTTAATCCCCAGCATCACAAAAACGCAACAAGGACATGGCAATCTACCCCTGAAGCAAGCCTGAAACAATCAACCATTGAAAACCCTATGAATAGCAGAGAAGCACTGAAAATAGTGCTGGGCATGGCACAGTGTCAGGTAGTGTTTCATCTGTTGTACATAGGGCTGCTACGAGGCAGACCCAACTCAATGGCACCTAACAGCAGCAACAACAACCCATTTTTTTCAATTTTTTGATATTCAAGAAGAAAATGCAAAGACCTTCCTTTTTGATGATACTTTAAAATTTAAAATACACTATGCTGCTTTTACTACTCCCAAACTATTTTACAGTTTAGCATTTAGAACAGCTATTTTGCAGATCAACACAACAAAATACAACACAACACAGGGAAATGAAGTTAAAAGAAAACAAATCACATATTGGACTTACGGTCTCTAAGAATGCTAGGAACTAGTTGGCTAGCATCATTAGGTAAAATTGCCAAGGCTTTTGACAATGGAAATAGAGAATAGGCAAGCACACATATTTGCACCATCTACAAGTCCTCAAAGAAGCTTCTCCAAGGTGTGAAATCACTGATCTTTCAGAAAAAAAAAAATTGATTTAACTCAGCAGGACACATGTTAGATTAAGTTAAAAAGATACAATAACAGATGAACCCAGAGAGAGGAAATTAGAACACTTTTGCCTTAGTTGTTATATATTTCCTAAATGTTCTCTCAAACTGTAAGTCTTGAATATGTCTATTAGTATCAGTGGTAATGACAATATGCACCAGCTGAGTGCTTATTATATGTCGGATGCTGTGTCCAATGCCTTCCAAATCTCTTCGTGATAGATCAGTAGACACAATCATATGTGAGGAGACTGAGACTTAGCAAGGTTAACTAACTATCAAGGTCACATAACCAATGACCAATGGGTACAACAGCCAGAACTAGAGCCCAGGGTGTCCCCCCCCTTTCTGTATGTGTGTATATGTGCACACATTACCTAGGGAATGGGTTATATACTGCTAACTACTGATGGCCACTTAAGAAATGAAGGTTTACTAATTTGGTGATGTATTTGGCTATCGGGAAGAAGAAGAGGAAGAAGGAAGCGTAGGAGGAGGAGGCGGCGGAGGAGAACGATGACGAGGATGATGATGACAGAATGCCAATCATTGGCTGAATATAATAGGGGATTATTATTTTTCTGAACAAAATAAGGGATTGTTATTTTTCTGTTAGATTAAATTGTTAAGGAATCTGCCAGCAGGCAGTTTAGCACCAGGGTAATTGTTTGAAAATGACATAAAGCAACTGTACTTCCTTAATTTCCTTGTTTTACCAAATCTTACCCATCCAACTTTCCTTCTCATGGCCAAGGAATGGCTGCTGCACTACTAGAAAATGAATCTCCTTTTCAGGAAGAAACAAGAAGAACAAGAAAGGCTAATGGGAAAAAAGCCTTCACCTATTTTTGAGGAGAGAAGCTTTCCCTGGGGAGTTCCACCTGTGTGTCACTGGGCAGACTGGAATGTAATGGCCATGCCATGCCAAGCCACAAGGCAGGGTGGGAATTTGGGGCTTCTGGCCTCTGCTGGAAACAGACAAGATAGAACGGGGTTGTGCTGAGAATGGAGTGAGCCAATCTGTTGGGTCTGCATTACCTGGGAAGAACTTACTTTTATGAACAAGTGGTGGAAGGCTTTTATCCCTTCCTAGCTCCTTAGGGTTTTGGTTATTCATCTGGGAAAGTGGCACTAATAATTGCACAGGGATGGATGAGAATTAAATGATCTGATACTTATGAAGTCACTCAACCTGGTGCCTGGCACATAAACACTAGTTCTTAAATATCACTGCTAAGTTCAATAACATTTTAGTCTGTCAAAACTCTTAATTAACTTAAGAGTAACAAACATTCTCACTAAAAGTAAAGATTACCTAGAAAAATGCAAGGGGATTTGTTTTTTCAGTGCTGAATTACAATTCTCTCCAGGCCAGCCATTATTCAGTTCACCTACAGATTTCATGATTTATTCAATATTTTGACTACTGGCTAAACATTCAGCAGGTGCTGTATTTCCAATTTATTGCAGGGAGCATTTAAGAAAAACACGACAGAAATTCCTCACACAACATTCCCCAGCTAAAAAGGAAGAGTTGGTATAAACATTATTTCAAGTACCTCCAACAGAAACATATTTACATTTCCAGATTCTGTTATTTTTCTACCTTGGACTGAATTACCAACTCAGCTTCCCTGCTGTGCTAGCTGCATGTGTTGATTATAGTGGAAAAATTCCATCTTGCTTTTGTTTCTAATCTCTCAAGCTGATATTTATATATGTTATGGACTCTGGTCTTTGCTTCAGGAAAGTGAGTTTAATAAATTACTAAAGGCACCCAAATATGATCTTCATATGTAAATAGTTTCTACCAAAAAATAAATAGGTTGTGATTTGAAGAATAGCAGGAAGGAAGGAGGAGCAGTTTGAGTCTGGGATGTTACAGAGCCTAAAACAATACTTTACACAATTTCTGTTATGTGTTTCCAAATATACAACAAGTAGTATTATGAAACTCTCATGTGCAGAACGCATTTTTTTAAAGAATACATTTTCTATAAGTTACTTCATCTCTTTGTTTATGTAACTTGGAAGAAGTTCCATCTGAGGAAACAAGGCAAAGGATAATAAAGTTATTTCCTGTTTTTAAATTTTCATAATGTGGAATGACTTTTGTCTGCTTATCTCAACAGGAAGTGACCAAGTCAGATGCTGCTGAATGCATTTTTAAAGTAACAGCAATAGGGCAGAATGGCAAAATCACTAAACTCAGATCAGAGGGCCTGGATGCAGGCTTTGTCCCAGCCACTTGCCAATGTGTCAGTATGGTTTACACTATTGTGTGTTTCATCCATGAAGTGTCTTAACCTTCTTCTCTTTCACCACCTACTGGTGGTGACTGGAAAAGCCAAATACTCACTTTCGTTGCCTGTAATGTAGCTAGGAACTTCCGTAGTCTGACTAATAAGGCATAAGTAGAAATCTATAAGCCAGGGACTTTCCTAGGAAAAGGAAATTGTATGAGTGAAACTGTTCCTCTTCACATTTCTTCTTTTGACTATAGTCATGATGCCTGGAGCCAGAGCAGCCATCTTGTAACCATGAGGAAAAAGCCAAGAGAGCCCCAGATAGGAGCCATGATGTCAGTGAGCTGTCCAACATCTGAGGCAGCAGACTGCCTCCAAACCTCTTGTTAGGAAGAACTCCATTGTACTCAAATGTAGACACTGTAAGTTAGGCTTTCTACTACTTGGAACAAAAAACATTCACTACTGATACAATAATTATGGAAGTTACCTTCTCTCCTACTCCATAAATGGAAGATACAAGTGGCACACCCAGACCCAGACGTTGTGACTTCTGAACAAACATACATTCTAGCACCTTTTTTATGCATCATGATGTTGTTAGGTCTTATTTTCTTGTAGTACCTTTAAAAAAGCTTTGGAAATACAGGTATAGAGATGGAAGTGTTGTGTTGATTAACTATCCTCTCTCAAGTCTACCACTTGGTTCCCTGATTTCAGGGGCAAAAGAGAAGAAGGGGTTTAATCAATCAAAAGAGACTATCCTGAGGAACTTGTGAGAGAATTACAATAAGAGGTTAAGAGTAAAATCCACTCTCCCCAGAGACTTACAGCTGCAAAGGAAAGAAAGGGATAAGGAGAAAGGAAAAGAAAGAAAAGCAGGCAGTCTTTCTGAGGACCTGCTAAGTGACAGGCCTCCACTGTCACAAACTGTGGCCTGGGCAGGCTTCAAGGACATGTGACCTTTTCAGCTGCGCAAGGCCTTGTGTGCAGAAGGGCTCCATGCTTGCTTTAATGCTGCTGTCACCCTAGAGTGCATCAAAATGCCTGAACAAGCAGCTCTGGGTTTTCATTCTACACTGGGCTCTGCAAATTAGGTAGCCTCTTCTGACTGTGGCTTTTGCCTCATCTCAACCTATTAACTCCCCCAGGAGGGAGATGGTGCCATGCTAACCCCAAATGAAGAGAATGACACACAAGGGATTGATTAAAGTTGCCCAGATGGATAATACCCAGGAAGCAAGGGACAGAGCTCACATTGAAACTCAGGTAAGTGGAGCTCCATGATCATTCCAACTGCACAGTCATTCTGTATTAACTCAAGTTTCCCTTAGATAGGACAGCTGAAGTGAACTCTGTGAATGTCTGGAAAACAGAAATGTGAGGCTCTGTAAGTCATTCTTTAAAGTCAAGGAATATCAGTAGCATTCATATTTCTTGGTAAAATGATGAGTGATAACGAGACTGCATGTGATTTAATTCCAGAGTTTTAAGGAGTACATTTATCTCAAAGCTATGAAATAATATCTGGCCCAGGAAAATTAGGAATGGTAACTGAGTGTGGTGGCACATGCCTATAATCCCAGCATTCAGGAAGTTGAGGCAGGAGGATTGCGAGTTTGAGGCCCGCCTGTGCTACACAGCAAGTTCAAGTCCAGCTTTGGATATATAGCAAGACCCTGTCTAAAAACTGAAAGCCAACCAACCACATGAAAACTCTATGAATTTGTGTAAATGCTTAATTGTGAACACGGGAGCATGTATTCCCCTTGCAGAAAGTCTTCATGGAAGCATCCTTGTACAGTGTGAGCAAAGTGAACTTGGTCACTTTAGGCTGCCTCTAGAGTCAGCACCCTTTTATGAGCATTGCATGTTACCCAAGAACAACTGCTTCTTTTGCAATTGCTAGAAATCCTACGGTTGGAATTTTGTACGGGAGCTTCTTCATATTGCTGCCTAAAGCAAATGAGCCTGCAGCCATACCACTGTGATATCCTTGATCCCATCAGATCTTGGAAGCTAAGCAGGGTTGAGCCTGGTTGGTACTTAGATGGGAGACCATCTGGGAACACTAGGCACCGAAGGCTTGGGAGAAGGACCCGGCAACATACTCTCCCCCCAAAAAGAAAATCAATCAGCCATTGAAAACCCTATGAATAGCAGAGAAGCACTAACAATAGTGTTTTGACTGTTGTACATAGAGTTACTCTGAGTTGGACACCGACTTCAAGGCACTTGACAACAACAAAGTAAATGAAGGAATTGATCTTGACCCTTGTAATCTTTTGATTTAATAAGGGAACAGGGAGCGGTAATCTTTGCAATTTCCTATTGCAGCACTGAAGGTCATTCTTCCTTTTCCCATCAGAACTGATAAGTTCTGTTCGTCACTGCTCTAAAACCAAACCAGAATTTCATATGCAAATTAAGTGTGCATATCA
Source organism: Pedetes capensis (assembly GCA_007922755.1). NCBI lineage: Eukaryota > Metazoa > Chordata > Mammalia > Rodentia > Pedetidae > Pedetes > Pedetes capensis. Next base: position 14,129 of record VMDO01004410.1, read on the forward strand.
ATGATTGCAATACAGCTAGTCCAACAGTGGTCTTTTTGAGTGACAATGAATGGAGCACTTTGAAGATGAGGCATATTCCAGAGATGCTTTTCATCATCATCATAGAAACAAAGCGGACGCAGACAAACCACATTAACAATACAAGGGAAATTGCCAGATCGTCAGGAAATGTCTGTCCAGGCTTGGCCATAATGATTTTGTGCTGGGTTCATTTAAATGAGGAAAATAGAACAGCTATAATAATGTTTTCTACCCAATTTTTAAAAAGAAGGGGGACTTTCCTGACCTTCAGTAGTAGGATTATCTCACTTTGACGTGAGTGCATTAAACATTCACAATATTACCATGTTACTCTACCACGCCAAATCTTATTAGCATTTAGTTCTGACATTGGTTCTTGCTGGTGAATTATTTTAAAAATGTAAAAATGTAAGAGTCTGAGGTTGTGTGATAAAAATCACATAATCACATAATGGAGGTTATTAAAGGCCTTTGAAGATTTGTGACAGGCAGAAGTAGTTGTACATGAGGCTCTTAGCCTCTGTTTTGCTTTCATTAAAATATTTTTGTGAAGCACAAGGCTGTGGCTTTTGTGATAGGATTCTGAGCAAGGCTCAAAAAGCTTTAGGTGCTTTTTAGGTGTCCCTTGTAGGAGGTTAGGACTAAAAAGATGATCTCCCTATCTCTCTACACTCCTAAGCTAGAGCGATCACACAAATTATTTCCCCACTTTTTAGAATAATTCTAAGAACAAGGTGGCCAGGTGGCTGAGACAGCAGAATCCTGTTTCCTTGTTCTGTTCAGAGCATGCCTATTGTAGAACTGGAAAATAGATGTCTGGTGTCTTTCTCCAACATTCTCTTGGTATCTGAGAATTCCAAATTCTCAAATATGACTTCTGACCATCTTGGGAAAAGCCAGAGCGAGACTAGTTCCTGGGTGGGTCTGGATTATTGACATTCCCTCCATGAGCAGCCTGTGTCTTATGAAGTCTCAGGGGAAGCAGGCTGTAGATAAAGCTCTGCCTGTGTAAATTATGCATACAAATGTGAAGGTAGACAATGGGGGCCCTGTGGGGTGACTCCAGCCCTTCTCTGCAGAATCCACAAGCAGAGCATCTGCCTTCAGAAAGGGCAGCCCATGCAAATAACTCACCCAACTGTGTCTTGTCAAGACTTGGTTGAATAAGAAGTAGGGGAACAGAAAGAATCCATATCTTTTCTTCCACTGCTTGTCCCCAGTAACTAAGCTAACAACACACATAGCTTTATTCCTCCTGATTAAACAGAAAGTAAAGAAAACCACTCTAAGGAATGGGCAGCTGATGTGTTGGAGTAAAGGTCAAGAGCTTAGGAATTAGCCTACTCCAGAAAGGCAAAACTCAGTATTTGATACCTAAGGCACAAACCTTTACTTCCTAGAGCATGGAGGAGAGACACAAACCTTCCTCAAGACTGACTACTGCTCTCTTTGCCACTGCTGTATCTTTGGTCCTGGACGTCCTCTCTGTCATCCAAGAAGACTTAAGTGCTTAGGAGGTTTTGGCACAGCAGGCTGGGATCACTATTAGGCTCTGCACCTGGCTGCGCTCAGAGGCACACAAGAGCTTCAGGACACTTGGGTCAAGAAGGTGTTGAAGGAGCATCAACAATGGATGACTAACATGCCATGAAGAGCTGGCAGAGAGGAGTGGATTGAGGAGCAGAATGAGAGGTGTTGTCTGCCCATTGAGCTGGCACAGCGACTGTGCATCTGCAGAACTCAGGTTATGTCAATGTTGGGGGGAAGAAAGAGAGGAAAGAATTTGGACAGCACCCTGAAGAAAAGGTTGGGAGGAACTAACAGCCCCGCTACCCTAAATATGTCTCTAATTACAAAGACATTCTTTGTGCTTAATACTGATAATGCAATTGTGCCTAGTCATGGAAATGACAATACAAGGGGCTTATAATCATGGATTCTCTCCTCCTCAGACTATAGTCAGAGATTTGAGGGACTAGTCTGATGTCATCATCATGAGGGATTTTTTTTTCCTGAGCATGAAAGAGAAAACCTCTTTGAAAGGGCATAAAGCTTAAAAGGACTTGCTGCTGCTTTCCATGCCTGTGTTCTTTCAAATGCATGAATTAATAATAAAACCACACGTATCAGACAAGCAACCTAAAGTTCACAAGATTGCCTGAGGAATAGGTTAAGGGAACTTTTCTAAAGTACAGATACACAAATTACCAACTTTAATCATACAGAAAAATTAGAAAAGCCCATAGAAGAAGCTGTTTGTGAGCTATCCCCTGATGAGACACAGAGGATCTACTTATTCACTTTTCCATTTAGTCATTCAGGAATTAAGGGACATTTATTAAGAGCCAAATACATGCCCATCCATCTGCTAGGTTTTAGGACACTGGGTTTGGAACCATGATTTCAAACCACAGGTCTTAACCTAGAAACACTTTCCTCCAATGATGGTTTATAACCTAAGGGGGTAAGTCATTCAGCCTCCTGCATTCACTTCCTGGTCACCTACCCTCACTCCCACTTCTGACAATGTTGGTAGGGAGATGGTAGCAGGCTCATGACAAACCTCTCCTGTAACAGCACATCTCTGCTTTAAACATTTTGATAATAGCCTTGCAAGGCTGTGTGGCTAAATTTCCGGTGTGAGTGGGCAGAGAACTACAGTGAACACATAATGCAATATATGGAGAAGCTAAAAATAGGAATTTAAATCAAGAGGACTCACCACACTAGATAAAACAATTGCACATGATGAAGAAATCAAACCCTGATACCAGGGGCACTCTATTATCCTTGTTAAGAGAGGCTTTGAGAGAAAAAGGGAGTTCTGAAGTTAGGCCTAAAAGGCATGGAATGACTTGATTATTTATATCAATTCATCTAGATTTAAAGAACTGATCAAGGTTCACAGGTTCCAAGTCTTTTGGCTATAAGTGGCTTCTTCCTTTCTGTTTCATTCTCTCTGTAACAATTTATGGGCAAATATTACATCCCCTTTTTGGCTACTGCTGAATATGAATAGGTGGATGTGGATATTTTATCAGCTGGATTTATATTTATTATTCATAGCTAAGAGCTCTGTATGAGAACTTTTATTTTATTTAAGCAGAGGTTTACTTGGAGTTAGAGTAGACTTAAACAGATCTTCATATTAAGTAATTAATAGTCAGTCAGCACTGGGTTGAACATTTGCTGTGTGTAAGGCAGAGTTCAGAAAACCCCATGATGGCTAGTCAAAGATACTGCCTTCTCTGAGGTTGGATAATTTTAAGGGACATATAAGACAAGTATATAAGGGACTCTAAAATAGGATAAAAAGTAGGAAATGGCATGGGAAATAACTCTGCAATTCAGAGGAGGCAAAGACAACTTATGTTTGCGATGATCAGAAGGAACTTTAGAAGGTGGATTTGAGGTGAGGCCTGAGTGACAGCTATGTTTGCTATACCCTGGAGCCTCAAACACAGTGAATAGCTGGCTAATATTTGGTCTTGAGAAACCACAGAATCATTCCTGTTGAAATCAAAGATAAGATAAAGACATCCAGGGGCCAGGCATGATGGCTCATGCCTGTAATCCCAGAAACTCAGGATGGTGTGGCAGGAGGATCACAGGATGGAGGCCGGAGGGAGCCTACATAATTTAGCAAAATCTTGTCTCAAGATAAAAAGTAAAAAATGGGCTGGGATGCAGCCCAGTGGTAGAGCACTTGCAAAGTATGTGTGAGGACCTGGGGGTTCAACCTGCAAATACTGAAAAAGAAAATGAATAAAAAGGGTAATGACCTCCTTATCATTTATTCAATGTTCTTCTCAAGTCCACAAACAACCAAGGGAAAGATACAAAGACCAGAAAGACGAGAGTGAGGAAGTAAAATGATCATATTTAGAGATGATAATATAATTGCATATCTAGAAAACTACTATAAATAATAGAATATAAAAGACTCAGATGGCTAAGGAAAGTCCACATCTAGAAAGTGTAGGTCTTACCATTTGTAAATTGCAACTAGTTAGGAAATCTGAAAGGAAGAAAAGACTAGTATTTAAATACATAGGAATAAACATACTGAGACACATGCAAGGTCTGTATAAACTAAACTTGAAAATATTGTCCAGGGTCATAAAGACCTTAAAAAAAAAAAAACAAGATGCATATCACACTATTTGATCAGAAAGCTCATCCTCATAAAGATTCAATTCTCTTTAATTTAGTGTACAAATCTTCAATAACTCAAAAACAGCAAGAAAATTTTTTCATGAAGTTGTAGACAAGATGATTCTAAAGTTCATCTGAAAAACAAAATAAGAAAGAATATGAAAGAGGACAGAAATATAGATAATAACAAGTATGAAAACACATTTTAATGTGTTTTATAGTAATGTGTTATATAGTAATGTGTTAGTTATATAGTAATGTGTTATATAGTAATTAAAGCATTCTTGTATTGCTTGTCTCTTGTGTGAAGAGACAGATCCATGCAACATAACATACACCAGAAATAAGATTTGTTAACAACAACAGCAGCAGCAACAACAACAACAACAACAACAATATTTGGTAAAGATGAATTATTCTCAAGTTGGGAATCAACTGAAAAAAAATCAAAGTTTTGTATCTTTACCTCATACCATGTATCAGCATAAATTCCAGATGAATCAAAGATTTAAATGGAATTATTAAATTACTGAAATATAGACAAAAACATGAAGAGAATTTCTTTACACAATTATAGAGTGAAGAAGATCTTTCTGTAATAACTCAGAAAATCAGAATTTATAAGAAAAGATAAATTTGACAACATAAATAAAATAGAAATCTGGGCAATAAAGTGTACTGTTAAACAAACCCAAATGATAAATGACACACTTTAATTCTACATATTCTAAAAAAGGGGATAATTTATTTACTATAGGAAAAGCTTCCTCAAGTTAATAAGGAAAAGTCTAGAAATAAAAATGACTCTTAAACCTATGGAGAGAGTCTGGTTCTCACTTCCAAAAAGAAGAATGTAAAAACCACAGTGATTTGACATTTTTCACCTATCTTCTTGGCCAAGAAAGTTTGCTAACACCTGGGTTGATAAGGATGTGGGGAAATAGGGTGTGTCATATTTCCTGCTGGAGTATAAATTGGAACAAATCCTATGGGCAGCAAATTGGCAATGTCTATCAAAATTTAAATGTGCATAGCTTTGGGCTCCTACTTCCAACTTGTAAAAGCTTACTTTTTCAGATGTAAAATGACTCTTGGTCAAGAAAATTCACTAAAGCATAGCTTTGAGACTGCAGAATAGCAACCAAGTGTTCACTAATAGGGAGCAAGATAAAAAGATTACTTTGTGTTTGTATCATCGAATTCTGTGCAACTGTTAAAAAGAATAAGATATTGCTCTATGTACTAATGTGGATGTGTTCAAATCCCCTCCTATTTACCCACTTGGTGAAAGAAGGATCCTTTGCCCGAAGTAACGCAAGGCAGCTGAACACATGATACCAGACAAATGAAATGGACAGCAGTTTATTAGTCACATATACCCACAGCCTGGGAGGGACACTGCGCAGCATTCAGGGCCATATGAGGGATGCACTCCAGAGCAGTGTGAACCACAGAAGCAGTGGGAGGTAGGCTGAGTGGTAAAAAGAGGGTGAGATGCCCTTTGGTTTCTATATTGTTGTTGTTGTTTTGGTGAAATCTGCTAGGTTGAGGGTTGGGTAGGGTCCAGCTGCTCTGGCTGGTAGAGGAACCTTTTGCACTGGGTAGGGTGCATATCTGACAAAAGTAAGGGAACTCACGGTTAGGACTTTTGGGCTCAAAAATGTCAGGGCAGCACAAGAAATTTTGGGTCTTACCATACAGGATGACTTTATAGTAAGTAAAAGAAGAGGCATAGAATGCTGCATACTGTATGCTACTTTTAGATGAAAGGAGAATATTTACACTAATATACTTGTATGATACATAGAATATCTCTGGAATGAGAAATACATGCAGAAAAATATAGTGTTAATGGATTCTTATGAGAAAGGGGACTGGTTGATTGGGTTGTGGACTGGAAAAGAGCCAACTTTTGTTGTGAAATGTGCCATAGCATTTGCATTACCAATAAATAAATATACAATTTATAGTTCTTAAAAATAAACCTTTGGCAGAGTGTGGTGGCACACACCTGTAATCCTAGCGACTTGGGAGGCAGATGCAAGTTCGAGGCCACAGGTAGCCTGCATAACTTACTGAGACCTTGTCTCAAAAGGAAAAGTAAAAAGTGGGCTGAGGGCACAACTCAGTGGTAGAGCACTTGCAAAATATGCATAAGGCCCTGCATTCAACCCTGCATATCACAAAACAAAACAAAACAAAACAAATAAATAAATAGACAAATCTTTATGGAATTAGCTGGTAGAGAAAATCATGGGGGAATATATAAGGGATACAAGTATTTTTAGTTTACATAAATCATGTGATATATGACATAGAACTAAATAACAGAAAAAATGGAAAAGGAAAGATGATATTAGTGTTAAATGGCTATATCATAGAAACTGAGGGCAAGAAGGACTGGAATAGCACATTGTGTGTTCATGTGCATGCGCACATTTTTGTGTGTTTTTGTTCAGATCAGTTAAGGTGTGGGTTTTGATGTCTTCCAAAATGGGAATGATATTTAAAAAAATTGGAAAACATTGGAATAGGGGAAAAAAAAAAGGTGGGAAGGATAGGACTTTGAGTTCTCCTTTTACTGACAACTAACTTTTGCATGCCTGCAGCTGTACCTCTTTGGTGTCCCATCTTGTCAGGTCTCAGAAGCTAAGCAGGGTCAGGCCTGGTTAGTACTTGGATGGGAGATGGCCTAGGAACACCAGGAGCTGTATGTAGCCTTGGGAGAAGGACCCAGTAATCCACTCCCAAAATACAATCAGCTATTGAAAACCCTATGAATAGCAGAGGAGCACTAACAATAGTATTTCACCTATTGTATGTAGGGCTGCTATGAGTTGGACACTGACTCGACAGCACCTAACAACAACAACCACTTATGCATTGTGCTTTCCACTTTACACAGAATTTTTACAGTTATGTTCTCCCACCTTACTGCCTGAAAAAGTTGGCACTGTAGCCATTCTTCTTAGTCTCAAATCTGGGCTCTGCCACTTTACTGGCTGTTTGTGACACTCCATTCCTTGACTACAGCTTGAAATAGCAGTTTACAGATGCATCACAGCTCTGTCACGTTGGTCAACAGCTAATGATAGACAACAAAAATCCAAGTGCTTAAAAAATAAGCCAAAAACTCACAATTTTACCCCGAATATGTTTTATCAAATTATGGCAAGCTAAGACTGAATGCTTTGCTCTACTGGAACACACAGCTCTGCAGGCAAACTCTACTGTCCCCTTCCATTTGCTTCTTGTCTGCACATTTTTCCAGCCCAAACCATGGAGTCTACCTAACATTCACCTATAGGTTCATTTTAGACCCATAATCAATTTAACTTTTCTGAGCTTCAAGTTTTATTTTTCAATCTGTAAATTTGATATAGTATATCCTCTTTCAAGATTCTGGAATAGAATGAATTTTATATTAAAGCACCTTTTCTACTTAATCTATAGCTGCTAGAAAAAAACTCAATAAATACATTTTTTAAAGAAGCCTGAAAAAAACTATCCATACATCAAAGATTCACTTTAAGTTCATCTGACATGTTGACTAGGATGGATCACATGCTAGGAAAAGCTAATTTCTTATTGCAGAAATTTAGATGATCGATCTAAATGATCTAATGAGCAAATTAAACTCAGAGTAATTAGAAGAAAGGAAATGGCAAGGAAGAGGAATGGATGAAATAGAAAATTTACAAACAGAGGAAAAACTGTTTAAACCAAAACCTGCTATTTTAGAAAGATAAATAAAATTGATAACTCTCTAATTAGTATAATTAAGAAAAAACAGAGAAGACAGATTACTGATATCAGGAAAGTAAGAATAGACGTTGCTATGGATTCTATAGTCATTTACAGCATAAGACTGCGTGAATATTTTACAAAGAGGACATATAAAAATGACCAACAAGCTCAACATCATCTGAGAAGTACAAATCAAAACCATAATGAGATTCTACTTCACAGGGACAAGGATGGCTATAATAAAAGACACAAATAATAATGGATATTGGCAAGGATATGGAGGAACTGAAACCATACACTCTTGGTGGGAATATAAAATGGTAGTCATTTTGGAAAACGATGTAACCGTTCCTCAAAAGCTTAAACATAGAGTTACCTTATGATACAGCAATTCCACTTACATATCCATGAGAAATGTAAGCATATGTCTATTTAAAAAACCTTGTACATGAATGTTCATAGCAACATACAAACCTTAAAAATATTATGCAAAATGAAAGAAGCCAGTCACAAAGGCCATATACTATGTTCCTCCATTTATATAAGTTCAGAATAGGTAATCTACAGAGACAGAGAACAAATAAGTGGTACTGTAGGGTGGGAGAAATGGAGAAAAGGGCACTGATATGGGTACAATACTTTCTGGTTGGGGTAATAAAAATGTTTTAAAATTGACTATGGTGTTGGTTGTACAAATTACTTATATGAAATAAATTAATTATATGGTATATTAATTATAGCTCAATAAAGATGTTACAAAAAGGCCTCAATAAACCGTTAAAAAATTTATATGAGCGCTGGGCATGGTGGCGCATGCCTGTAATCCCAGCGGCTCGGGAGGCGGAGGCAGGAGGATCGCAAGTTCGAGACCAGAGGTAGCCCAAGTAATTTAGTGAGACTTTGTCTCAAAAAGTAAAAAAATGGGCTGGGGGCACAACTCAGTGGCCCAGCACTTACAAAGCATGTAGGCACAAGGCCTTGGATTCAACCCCCAGTACCAAAAAAAAAAAAAAATTATATGGATTTTTTTTGGCAGTACCTGGGGGATTAAACCCAGGACCTTGCTCATGTTAGGCAAGTACTCCACCACTGAGCTGCACCCTCCATCACTTAAAAAACAATTTTTTTTTCAGACAGGGTCTTACTAAGTTGTACAGGCTGCCTCTGGCCTCCTGCCTCAGCCTCCCGCCTCAGCCTCCCGAGTTGCTGAGATTATGTGCATGTGCCACAGTGTCCAGAATATATGGACATTTTATGCCAACAAATCCAGCAATTTACAAGAAAAGAAAAAATTCTTTGAAAGACACAAATTGTCAAAATTACTCAGGAGGAAATAGAAAAATTGAATAGTCCCTTATCAAAAAGAGAAATTTAATTGATAATTACAAACTGTCACAAAGATTCCTTCTGTACTACATGGGTCCACTCGCAAATTCTGCTAAACTTTCAAGGAAGATAATGGTAAAAACTTCCACAAATTTTCCCACAACAGAAGAGGGAATATTTCCCAAATTATAGGGCCAGTGTGACCTGGACACAAAAATAAAAAAGTAATCATAAGGGAAAAAAATCTAATGACAACTATCCTTTATAAGCATTGACAAAAAATTATTAGCAAAATGTTAAAAATCAAATGGATGAATATGAAAAGAATAATGTATCATGACCAAATGAGCCTGAACCCAGGAATACAAGCTTGCTTAACTTTTGAAAATTAGCTAATATGATTGAACATATTAATACAGAGTACAAGAAAAACTATAATCTAAATAGATGGAGAAAAAGTACATGAGAAAGCATTCATAACCAAAACTCTCTGTAAGAAAGGAAAAAACTTTTTTACTATTGTTGTTAGGTGCACTTGAGTCAGGTCCAACTCAGTGATCCCCATAGGATTTTCAATGGTTGATTGTTTCGGGATTGCTTTGGGAGTGGATTTCCATGTCCTTCTCCCATTTTTGTGATGCTTGGTATCAAAACAGGTCCTCAGGGTGTACAAAGTCGTACTCTACCAACTGAGCTAAACCCAGACCTCTTTCATTGTATTACTTAGTAAATTAAAGTTTTATTCAACTATATGTAGTTCCTGACTAATGTTAACTAGAAAACAGTGCACAAAACTGACCAGAAAAAGATACAATATGTTAAAGTATATTTTACAAAGCTGTATATAATTAAAGGTGTAAATAAGCAGAAACAAATTAGTGAACCTAGCATAGAAATGAAGTTCTATGAAGATAGATATTCTTCAAAACTTCTTCTAAAATAAATAAATGACCAATATAACATCTAAAAATACTATTTACAATACCATCTAAAACATTAAATTCTCAAGAAAAAATTAATAAAATATATACAAGATTTATATTCTGAAAGCTATAAAATATTACTAAGAGAAATTAAAGAAAACTTCAATAAATGAAGAGACACACCATGTTCAAGGACTGGAAGATTTGATATTCTTAAGATGTTGGTTCTTCCCAGATTTTTCTAAAGACTCAACAGATCTCAGTTAAAATGTAAGAAGATGTATTTTAGAAATAGATAAGTTGACTCTAAAATTATTCAGAAATGCAGAGGACTGGAATTAGCTAAAATATTCTTGAAACAGGAGAATAAATTTAGAGAGCTTATAAAGTGTGATCAAATTGTGCATGTTTAAATTTTAAAAAACTATTACAATAAAAGATATATTGCCATTAATTCCCCTCAAAACACACTCCCTGGCTTCAAACACACTTACCCATCATTCTTGCTACTCTCTGAAGCAGTTCTGGAAGTCCTTTTCCTTGAGTGCCTTTAGTTTCACCCTCCATGTCACAGGTTGCTTCTGGCATGGCAATTTCCATCAAATAAAGACATTACGGTGTGTCCTCATTTACCTAATTAACTAGATCTGGCACTGCACAACTTCTGGCTGTTCTCCAAAGTCAAAATGACCATGAAATATAAACATTTTGAGCCAATTCAGGACACAGAGGCAGTCATTATAGTGCAACTAAAGACACTCAAGAAAGAAGACTTCCAGAGTTGCTTCAGAAAATGGCAAGGATGATAGGATAAGTGTGTTTGAAGCCAGGAGGAGTACTTTGAGTGGGGCTAATGGCAATGTGTCTTTTCCTGTAATAAAGTTTTTTAATTTAAATAATCAACATATTTTTGGATCACACCCTGTACTCTACTTGATTTCAAGATTGACTACAAATCTGAAGAAATCAAGAGTGTGGTGTTGGTGAAGGGAAAGAGAAACAGAACAACAGAATGACATTGAAAGATCCAAAATAGAACTTTAAAATATAAGACTCCTCAAGGGACATCTTCAATAAAATAAATCACAGATTGTAATATATATTTGCCAGATAGATCTTACAAAGAATTTGTATCCAGAATATATAAAGAACCTCTATAATTTAATAATAAAAAGTCAGGCAATGAAATTATTAAAGGGAAAAAATATTAGTCATTTCAGAAAAGATAAATGCATGGCCAATAAATACTTGAAAAGCCAATCACATCATTAGTTACAGGAAAATGTAAATTAAAACCAAAATGAAATACTACTATATTATCGCTACAATGGCTGGCATTTAAATAGCTAATAATATAAAATGTTGAGAAGAATGTAGAACAATCAGAAAGCTCATATACAGTGTTGGTGTGTATAATAGACAATAATTTTGGAAAAGTTTTTGACAGGTTTTTAAAGTATTTGCATTGCTTTGATCACTCAGAAGTTCTATTTTGTTATTTAACCTAGAAGAATAAAAACGTATGTCCCCAAAAGGCCTTGAATAAGAATCATCCTTACAGCATTTTCATACTGGCCAAATACTGGAAATTGTCCAGGTGTGTATCGGCCGGAGAATGAATAAACTATGGCATATTTATTCATTGCTCAGGCATAAAAAAGAACAAGGTATTGATATATGCTGCATCACAGATCAATTTCAAAAATATTATGCTAAGTGAAGAAACCAGACACAAAACAGTTCATATGGTATAATTCCATTTATATAAAATTCTAGAATAGAAAAACTAATTATGGTGATAGGCATCACATCTCTGGTTGCTTCTGTGTGGAGAGTGATTTAATGGGATGGATAAAGAGAGAAATTTCTGGGACAACAGAAATGTAGATTTTGATAGAACTGTGGGTTATGTAAGAACACGCATTTGTCAAAACAGATCAGACTATGTACTTAAAAGCTATGTATTTCATGGTGTGTAAATATTCCTCAATACAAACAAACAACTGAAAAACTATCAAGATTTTTAAATGCACAGCTGATGTGCTACTTCACTCAAATGCGAACAAATGCTAATAGCAGTTCCCTTTGTGTAGTTATTTTTATTTACTCTTTTTTCTCTGGCAGCTAAGATCCAATACAGTTAAATACTAAGGTTATATTAAGGCTTATAGTTCTATGTTACACTCTACAAGACATTGTAAATATCTGTAACAAAAAGCTTGTTGTTGCTGTTGTTAGGTGCTCTTGACTTGGGTCTGGCTCAGAACAACTCTATGTACAATAGAATGAAACACTCCCCAATTCTGTGCTAGGCACACAATCTTTTTTGTATTTAAACCCATTGTTGCAGACACTGTTTTAATCCATCTACTGAAAGGTCTTTTTGTTGTTGTTGTTGTTGACCCATCACTCTTCCAAACATGATGTTCTTTGCCAGGGATTGGTCCCTCCTGACTACATGTCCAAAATATGTAAGATGCAGTCTAGCCATCCTTGCTTCCAAGGAGCACTCTGGTGGCACTTCTTCAAGGACAGATCTGTTAGCTCTTTTGGCAGTCCATGCTATACTCAATATTCGTCTCCAGCACCATAACTCAAAAGCATTCATTCTTCTTCTGTCTCCCTTATTCAATGTCCAGCTTTTACAACCTTATGATGTGAATGAAAATACCATGGCATGAGTCAGACACATCCTTGTCTTCAATGTGACATCTTTACTTTTCAACACTTTAAAGAGGTCTTTCGCAACACCTTTTCCCAATGCAATGAGTCTTTTGATTTCTTGACAGCTCCTTCCACATGGTTGACTATAGAACCAAGTAAAGCAAAATCTTGGACACCCTCAGTCTTTTCTCCATTTATAATGAAGTTGTGTATTCACCTAGTTGTAAGGATTTTTGTTTTGTTGCTGTAGAGGTGCAATACACACTGAAGGCTGTGTTCTTTTATTTTTTATCAGTAAATGTTTCAAATCCTCTTCACTTTCAGCAAGCAGAATGTGTCATCTGCATAAGACAGGTTGTTAATGAGTCTTCCTACAATCTTGATGCCACATTCTCCTTCATAAAGTCCAGCTTCTCAGATTATTTGCTCAGAATAGAGATTAAAGAGGTATGGTGAAAAGATACAGCTATGACATACACTTTTTTTTACTTTATATCAGTGTTTCCTTGTTCTATCTGTACCACTGCCCCTAGTCCATGTACAGATTCCTCATGAGTACAATTAAGTGCTCTGGTATTTCTGGTCTTCACAATGTTATCCATAATTTGTTATGATCCACACGGTCAAATGCCTTTGCCTAGTCAATAAAACATAGATAGACATCTTTTTGGTATTCTCTAATTTGGCTAATATTCACCTAACATCAGCAATGATGTCCCTATTTCAATACCCTCTTCTGAATCCAGCTTGACTGTCTGGCAATTCTCTGTCTATATACTGCTGCAGTAGCTTTTGAATTTTAGCAAAATTTTATGTACATGTGACATTAATGATATGATTTGATAATTGCCACATTTGGTTGGATCCCCTTTCTTGGGAATAAGCACAAATATGGATCTCTTCCACTCAGTTGGCCAGGTAACTGTTTTCCAAATCTCTTGGCATAAACAAGTGAGCACCTCCAGTGTTGCATCTGTTTGTTGAAACATTTCTACTGGTATTTCATCAATTCCTGGAGTCCTGTGTTTTGTCAGTTCCTTCAAGGCAGCTTCCACTTCATCTTTCTGTACGACTGTTTCCTGACCATATGCAATCTCTTGAAATGGTTGGTTATCCACCAATTCTTTTTGGTATAATGATTCTTCTTTTGATGTTTCTTGCATCTTTAATATTTTCCCTGTAGAATGCTTCACTATTAACCCTTGATTTTTTTTCTTCAATTCCTTAAGCTTGAGGAAAAAAAGGGCATGTTCTTCCCTTTTGGTTTTCTATCTCCAGCTCTTTGAACATGTCATTATAATATTTGATTTTCTCTTCTTGAGCTGTCCTTTGAAATCTTCTCTTTAGTTCCTTAACTTTATCATGTCTTCTTTTTACTTTAGCTGCTCAACATTCAAGGGCAAGTTTCAGAGACTCTTTTGACATGTAATTTGGTCTTTTTTTCCACTGTGTTTTTAATAACCTTTTGTTTTCCTTATGAATGATGGCTTTGATGTCTTGCCACATCTTGTCTGGTCTTCAATCATTGGTGTCTAACGCATCAAATCTATTCTTGAGGTGATCTTTGAACTTAGATGGGATATACTCAAGGTCATACCTTGGCTCACTTGTTCTAATCTTCTTCAGTTTCAGTTTGAACCTGCATATGAGCAGTTGATGGTCTGATCTACAATCAGCACCTGGTCTTATTCTAACTTTTAATATCAAACTTTTCCATCATCTTTCTACAAATACAGTCTATCTGGTTGCTGTATATTCCATCTGATGAATTCCATGTGCACAGTTGCCATTTATGCTGGTAAAAAAATGTATTTGCAATGAAAAGGTCATTGGTCTGACAAAATTCTATGATGCGATCTCCAGTATTGTTTCTATAACCAAGGCCATATTTTCTGACTGCTGAGCCTTCTTCTTTCCAGTCACCAGTAATTATCAGTACACTCTAATTGCATGTTCAATCTATTGCAGATTGCAGAAGCTGGTAAAAATCTTCCTGTCTTCATTTGTGGCCTTAGTGATGGGTGAGTAAATTTGAATAATAGTCTTAGTAATTGTCCTTCCTTATTGTTGTTGTTGTTAGGTGCCCTCGAGTCAGTATCAGACTCATAGCGACCCTCATAGGGTTTTCAATGGCTGAGTGTTTCAGGATTGCCTTGGGAGTGGATTGCCAGGTCCTTTTCCCATTTTTGCAGTGCTGGGAATTGAACTCGGGACCTCAGAGACTGCAGCGCAGCACTCTACCAACTGAGCTAAATCCCAGCCCATGTCCTTCCTTATAGGCATATGGATATTATTCTACCAGTATTCTACCAGTCAGTATTATATTTCAGGACAGATCTTGAGATGTCTTTTTTGATGATGAATGCAATCCCATTTTTCTTTAAGCTGTCTTTCACAGCATAATAGGCCATATGATTATCTGATTCAAAATGGCCCATGCCAGCCCATTTTAATGCTCGCTAATGCCTAGAATGTCAAAGTTTATGCACTCCATTTCCCTTTTGATAACTAATTTTCCTACATTCCTACTATGTACATTATACATTGCAATTATTAATGGATGTTTACAGTTGTTCTTTCTCATTTTGAGTTGTGCCACATCAGGAAATGGAGGTCCCTGGGGCTTTACTCCTTTTCTGTCATTAAGGTCAACTCTACTTTGAGGAGGCAACTCTTCCCCAGTTATCTTTTGAGTGCCTTCCCATGTGGGGGTTCATTTTCAGGCACTATATTTGACAGTGTTTCTCTGCTATTCATAGGGATTTCAATGGCTAATTGTTTTAGGCATGGGCTGCAGGTCCTCTTCTCTAATCTTTCTTAATCTGGAAGCTCATCTGAAAGCTGTCCACCATGGGTGACCCTGCTGGTATCTGTAATACTGGTGGCATAGCTTTCAGCTTCATAGCAATATGCAAGCCACCACAGTATGACAAACTGGCAGAATCACAGGGGAACAAAAAGCACAGAATAGGGCAACTGGAAGGGAAAAGGGATTTTTTAATACAAAAAAAGTGGGTAGAAAATATTATTTCCCAAATTATTTCATTTCTTTGTGCTTCAGTTGTCTCACTTCAGAGTAATGAACTCAAGCAGTTTTCCAGGGTCCCCAGAGGAGTTGCACTAGCCACCTCTGGGGCAGGCAGGGTACCGAGGAAAAGACTAGTGAGTGGCACTCTTTGTTTTTCTTCTCTCCAGTTGTACCAGAGCAACTGGCTCTTCTTTAGTTGCATATACTGGAGCTCTACATAAGATTTTATTTGAAAAGGGGATTCTAGTTAAAACTTGAAAAATGATGCCTTATTTCTTCCAACTTTTAATACCTACCATTCTCAGATAGAGATTGGTGGCTCAAATCACAATTTTCGGACAGGACAAACTTTGGAAAGGGACTCTGGTTTTGGCAATAACAACTAACAAGGCCCCTAAACAAATGAACTCACCTTCTTTGGGTGAGTCCTTTCCTGAGATACCTGTCTAGTCTACATGTCTGCTAAAATTTCTCCTACTACCCACTCCTAGTCCCTCCCAGTCCCAGGCATGGGCCAGTGCAGCCATGTTTGATCCATGCTACTCTACTGTCGATTAGGTCAAAGGTCGACTCCATCCTGATCCCGGAAAATCAGGTCCTCTCCCTGTCACCTGTACAGATTGTGTGTAAGTAGGAGAACTGGATGAGAAAATGAAGATATAGGGGCAAGAATAAAGGGACCATGTATGGTTCTGGGAGAAGGAACAGGCTTCATTCCGACTTTTCACTTTCAGTGCTTTCTTTTCTGTCCTCTGCTTTAGTTTTGTAGTGTCTCCATTGGCTTGAGAGAGTGAATTAATTTCTAATCCTTTTGGACAAATTAGTTCTAAATCTGGTGTTCTCTCATTTACTGTTTAGACACTATTATGTCCATAAAGACTGATACAAATAGTAAAACAGATGTAGGGGGATCCTACTTTTGAAAATAAAGCCTGCAAAGAAAGCAAAGTACTTAGTGCTACTGTTAGCACACTTGGCACCTTTTTGCAAATGACATGAGATAATTAACTTCAGGTATCAGGTTGACTAAGCTGCAGGGGCCCAGATATTTGGTTAAACATTATTTTATGTTAAGTATGTCTGTGAGGGTATTTCTGGATGAGATTAACATTTAAATTGATAGACTGAGAAAAGCAGAATGCCCTCTCCATTGTGGGTTTTGGCAATAACCACTAATAACACCCCATCTAATGAGTGAATAGAACAGAAATTCTGTCTCTCCCAAAAATAAAGGAGAATTTTTCCTGTTTTCAGATTTAAGATGAAACGTCAACTCGTGCTGGATATTGAAGCCATTGATCTTTGCATTGACTCTCTTTATTATCAGGCCTTCAGACTCAGACGAGAAGTATACCATCAGCTCTCCTATATCTCTAGCTTGCAGACCTATATTGCAGATCTTGAGATTTTTTCAGTCTCCATAACTGCATGAGCTCATGCCCTACAATGAGTCTCTTTCTCTCCACACATGTATGTACACATACACAATATGATATATATGCTAGACACTGTTGTTGTTAGGTGCCATCGAGTTGGTGTCCGACTCATAGTGACTCTATGTACAACAGACAAAAAACACTATTGTCAGTGGTTCTTTGCTATTCATAGGGTTTTCAATGGCTGATTGTTTTTGGAATGGGTTGCTGGGTCTTTCTCTTAAGCCTACAGCACCTGGTGCTCCCAAGTGGTCTCCCATACAAGTACTAACCAGGTATGACCCTGCTTAGCTTCTGAGATCTGACAGGATCGGATGCCACAGTGGTACATCTGCAGCCATTATAGACATAGGTATACGATACATCATATGCATATATATATATATACACACACACACATATGTTGTTGTTGTTAGGTGCCGTCGAGTCGGTATCCAACTCATAGAGACCCTCTGTACAACAGGGGAAACACTATTGTCAGTGTTTCTCTGCTGTTCATAGGGTTTTCAATGGCAGATTGATTTTTGGGAGGGGGTTGCCAGGTCCTTCTCCCAAGCCTACAGCTTCTGGTGTTCCCAGGTGGTCTCCCATCCAGGTACTAACCAGGCCCGATCCTGCTTAGCTTCCGAGATCTGATGGGATCGGATGCCACAGGGCTACAGCTGCAGGCTAATATATATATATACATACACATATACACACACACATATATATGTGTATATACACACATATACATACACACACACATATATATATGATAGTATAATAGGATAGATACCTTAGTATATAATATACATAATATTGTTGTTGTTAGGTACCATCAAGTCAAGTCTGATTCATAGCAACCCTCATAGGGTTTTCAATGGCTGATTGTTTTGGGATTGCTTTGAAAATGGATTGCCACATCCTTCCCTGTTTCATTGGTTGGTTGTTTGTTTTTGGTATTGGGAATCGAACCCAGGTCCTGAAAGAGTGCAGAGCAGTGCTCTACCCACGGAGCTAAACCCCAGCCTGATATACATAATGCTGTTGTTGTGATTAGGTGGGTCGAGTCATGTCCAACTCATAGTGACCCTTATAGGATTTTCAATGGCTGATTATTTCAGGATTGCCTTGGGAGTGGATTGCCACATCCTTCTCCCCTTTTTGTGGTACTGAGAATCGAACTCAGGACCTCAGAGACTGCAGAGCGGCACTCTACCAACTGAACTAAACCCCAGCCTGATCTATATAATAGGAGGTATATTATGTGCATGCATATGACCACACAGCAGCCCCCCTTACCTTTGGCTTTGATTTACTTGGTTTCAGTTACTCTTGGTAAAACACCATCCAAAACTATTAAAAAGAAAATCCCCCAACAAACAATTCCTAAGTTTTAAATTGCATGCCATTCGAGAAGCGTGATGAAGTATCTTGTACCTGCCTGCTCCACCTTGCCTGGGATGTGAATCATCCTTTTATACCGCATGTTCATGCCATATACACTTCCTGCCCACTGGTCATATAGCAGCTTTCTTGAATATGAGGTCGACTGCGGCCTTCTGGCAATGGTTGTGTTCAAGTACCCTTTGTGTTGTTTAATGACTGCCTCAAAGTGCAAGAGTAGTGATGCTGGAAATTTAGAGATGGCAAAGAGAATAAATTCATGCGTTTTGCTGTCATACTTCAAACTGTAGAAGTTACAGCGACAGTGCATAAGTGCTTAGTCACTGGCCTCACTTCACCTTATCATGGAGCTCTTACCTCATCTCACATCATCACAAGAAGGGTGAAGACAGTCCAGTAAGATATTTTGAGAGACTACATTCATGTAATTTTTATTATAGCATGTTGTTATAATTTTTCTGTTTCACTATTGTAGTTACTCTCTTACTGCACCTAATTTATAAATTAAATTTTATCATATCTATGTACTATAGGACAAACACAGTATACATAGTACTATTTGTGGTTTCGGGAGTTCACTAGGGTCTTTAAATGTGTTCTCAAGGGATGAAGGGGGCTGTGGTATAAGGGTGGATGTTTTAAGTGTATATCCTATTGGTTTTGCTTCTCTGGAGAACCCTAATACATTAGGAAAGGTCTTCGTTGTGGCTGGATGCCACCTGAGAGCAGATAAGACCTTCGTGTGAACTACAAAAAGTGTACCTTGTGGTAGGAGGTATGGAGTGAGTACAGATTAGAATTCAGGTCCCACTTGCTCCCTTGGCTGGGCACCATTATGTGGCCACAGCCTGTACATTCATTGCAAGAGGCCCTGTACTAGCTTAGTCCAAGAGTTGCCAAAGCAGGGCCTGTGGGCCAAATGTAGACTGTCACTTGTTTCTCTAGAGCACTTTTACTGGGACACAGCCATGCCCATTGGTTTACCATTGTCTGAGGTACCACAAGAGCAGAGGTAAGTAGTTCTGACAGAGACCATAAGACTCACAGAGCTGCAAAAACTTTCTGTCCTTTATAGAAAAAGTTGACTGACCTTGGCTGGCCTCTGTTGGTATGCATTTTCTTCGGGTCCATACCTCAAAATGATCCACTGGGTATAGATACAACTTAAGTGTTGGAATAAAAAAAGTTAATTTAGGCCACTTGGTCAGGATTTGCTTATAAACGTGATGTGATGCAGAGTCTATTGACTCTAAGAATACATGGGATTCTGTTTCTATTTAGGAAAGGGAAGAGTGAGGAAGGAAGAACAGAGAAGGACAGAGAAAGAGGGGAAGGAAAAGGGACAAGACAGAAGGAGGAAAAGGGGAGAAAGAGAGGGAGAAAACTAAAACAACATTTCTGCCTATCAGAAGAAACTTCAAGTCCTCAGCTCACTCCCAATTTGAGGAACACAATGTACCAGATCCATAGTTTTTGCAAATAGACCTCATCTGTTGTTTTACCATTTTTCTGTGCTGCCGTGGTAACATCAACATGCAGAGGGACCCTGAATAATAGTTAGGGATGAAAACACAATATCCTTTTTTTTTTTTCTTTGGCGGTACTGGGGGTTGAATCCAGGGCCTGTCGCTTGCATGCTTTTGTAAGTGCTGGACCACTGAGCTGCACCCCCAGCCTTTTTTTTTTCTTTCTTTCCTACTTTTTGAGACAGGGTCTTGCTAAGTTATGCAGATTGCCTCTGATCTCGAACTTGTGATCCTCCTGCCTCCACCTCCCAAGCTGCTGGGATTACAGGTGTGCACCACCACGCCCGGCAAAACTCAATATTCTTGGTCTTGTTACATGATAGTGGCTTAGAATGAATCACCACAGATGAATGGGGTTTCTGATGGGAATATCCAGTAAGAAAATATCCCTCTGATGAAACTGTATTCAGGTTTTTGTTTAGTTTCTGTAAGACAGGTAAAAGAAACTGATGGAACCAAGAGCAGCGGTTTCTTTCCTTCCTTCTGCCCTTCCTGTCTTTTTTATTTGTTTATTTTTTTCTTTGGCAAAGGAGGAGTTAAAAGGATGAAACTCTGAAAGATGCAGAATAACCAGAATAAATATATCACTAGTGAAAACATCTGTATCCTCCAAGGATGAGAAAGAGCACTCCTAAGAGACTAAGGGCTGTTAGCAAAGTGATGAGTTCAGGAATCCTGCACTGCTCTCAGTTCAGCAGACTGTGTTGTTCCCATAGCATGTATCAGGGCCCCACTGGCCTCTCTTCCCAGTTCAGGAGGTGGTGAGACTTTGACTCCTACTGGATTTTTACAAAAAAAATCTCTCAAGAAGGTGAGAGTTCTTCCTTCTAGTAGAATGGGCTAGAGTGTAGCCTTTAGGAAGCTACAAGTCAGTAACAAGAAAGCTTTTGGTTCAGCCCACCCGGCAGAAAGAATTCCTAAAGTGGATGGAATGTTAAGGCCTGCGAAGCACTGCAGTTTTGGAAGTGGCCTGTAGAGGGCACTGCTAAAACACTTTGATGGGAAAATGTAAGTGTACTAAACACAGAAGGGAAAGAAAAGAGCTGTTTTATCAGCAGAATCAACTCATTGCCCACTAGTCTGCAGATATAGGTCATTCTAAGTACTTGGAATTTCTTAGCCACTTTCCCTGGCTCAGCCTTCATTTCTTCTGTCTATCCAGTCTCTCCATGCCTTGGGAGTGGGAGATATGCCTGTCTGATATGCCTCTCTGTGTGTGGTTAAGGGAAACTGAAGTGTTGTGACATGCTAGATACAGGCTCCTGCCTCTGTGCCAGAGCAGAGGAGAGCAGAGCATAGGACAGCCGGAGGTGGCCACACAGAGGTGTCAAAGCCATGCTTGTGACTTGAATATAAATTTACTAAGTACAATGCTAACAGGAGAAGGATGTGGCGATCCACTCCCAAAACAATCAGCCACTGAAAACCCTATGAGGGTGTCTATGAGTTGGATACGACTCGACAGGCACCTAAAAACAACAACAACATCATCATCAACAACAACAACAACAACAAGTACAATGCTTGGTGCCCTGGCAGGGACTAACTTTATTCCATGCTGTCAGAGAAGAGCAACAAACAGGGGAAGGCAGGTAACACAGCTCTGGTGTGAGGGCTCCCCACTTGTGGTCCGGGTATGGAGACCAGTCTGAATTACACTGATCGATACCAGGAAATTGCATTGAGTTACTGCAATTAGTGAGGCTTGACCCTAAAGAGTCTGCTACATATCACCAGATTTTTAAATCAACTGGAGTGCATGTATGTATATACATAGATATATATGTACACATATGTACACATATGTATGTTGTTAGCTGCCGTCGAGTCATGTCTGACTCATAGTGACTCTGTGTACTCCAAAATGAAACACTCCCTGACTCTGTGCCAGGCACACGATCTTTTTTTTTTTTTTTTTTTCAGTACTGGAGGTTGTACCCAGGGCCTTGCACTTGCATGCTCAGCCCATTTTTTCACTTTTTGAGTCAGAGTCTCACTAAATTATGCAGATTGCCTCTGGTCTCAAACTTGCAATCCTCCTGCCTCCACCTCCCGAGCTGCTGGGATTACAGGCATGCGCCACTGCACCCGGCACATGATCGTTTTTTATGTTTATGCCCATATATACATCTGCACATTTATGCACAACTATTTCAGGGTTGTTGCTGTTGTTGTTGTTAGGTGCTGTCGAGTCGGTATCTGGCTCATAGCGACCCTCATAGGGTTTTCAATGGCTGACTGTTTCGGGATTGCCTTAGGAGTGGATTGCCAGGTCCTTCTCCCATTTTTGCGGTGCTGGGAATTGAACTTGGGACCTCAGAGACTGCAGCACAGTGCTCTACCAACTGAGCTAAATCCCAGCCCATTTCAGGATTAATAAATAATAAAACCCACTTTGGGGCCTGAGTTGTGAAAAATGATCAGCTCTAAAGAAGATAAAACATTTTTCTTTCTTTTATAACTTTCTATTGTGCACAGGACTTGGCCCTGTATACAAGTATATTCAATAAATACTACTGATGGACTCAACTTGCACTTTTTTCTTTTTTAAACTTGAGAAGGTGAAATGATGAAGATCTCAAAAGAAACTCCTCCTTATAGCATTATTTTCACCAGCCTTGGCCTTCTCATCATTAGAAAAGCTAATCTGCTCCATCTTCCTAGGTCTCTTTGTGTAGCTCATCAGAAAGCTTGGCTTGTTGTTTTCAATTCAACAAACACTTTCCAACAGTGATTTTGTACAGACAACTCTATTAGGTACTATGAGGTTACAGAGATGAATAAGATATAAACCAGTCTTGAACACTTTAAATTCAGTGGGGAGAAAAGCCATTGGGACCACTTGTAATGCAAAGCAGAATGGAGTATGTGCAGTGATGCTGTGTAAGAGGGGTACTTTAGGCATTAGGAAAAGAGCAATTAATTCTTACAGGGAGTGAAGGAGGTAGATTTGAACTCAGCCATGAAGAATCAATAGAACTTCCTTAGGTGGGAAGGACAATCTGGCTGAAATGATGACATCAGTATGTAGGGTATGAGAAGGACATTTAAATAGCTGCCACTGTAGCTTTGCTGCTGAGATCCTGGAAGGACTAGGGGGTGGAGGCTGACACATGGATGCCGAGGAACTTGGGTACATCTGAGGGCCTGAGCTTAACAGCATAAGGAATGAGAAGTTGATAAAGTGGAGCCTGGGTGGTTGCTGAGAAGGATCAGCCATAGCTTAGTGGAGGGGTGAGGGGGGATGAGCTAGAATACAGGTAGTAGAAAAGAGGGGCAGAACTGGTGGCACCGTGGTCTTCTGGTAAGAGCAGAATTTGGAAGGACATTTATCCCAACTGCTCCTCCATAGTCTTCTCACTTGAGACTGCTCCTCAGATCTTGCAGCATCCACGATGAAACTTTGTGCCTTTGAAATAACACAGATTCAAATATTTCTCCCCTTTGAACATGTTTGGCAGCTACAAAAATCCAATCCACTCACAGAGGTTTCACTGGTAAGTACAGTTTGTTTTCTTTATTTTTGCAGTACTGGGGAGTTTGAACCTGGGGACTCTCACATGCTTTACAAGCTCTCTACTGCTGATCTGCACCCCACCCCATTTTTTATTTTTTATTTTGAGACGGGATCTCACTAAGTTCAGGGTGCCTCTGGTCTCAAGCTTGTGATCCTCCTGTATCAGCCTCCCGAGTCACTGAGATTACAGGTATGTGTCACCACACCTGGCAGCATAGTTGCCTTTAATTAACTAGAGTGAGCAGTTGTTAAGGTAGATACAAATCGCACCCTTCCTTGAAGATCCCCTAATGAGGGCCAGTTTCTAACTAAGCACATTTTCTTCCACTACATGCCTATCTCCCCCTGGCTTATGCAGCAACAGTAGCAACTGTAATTGATAAGCAACAGGAAGACTCTTCAAATCAATCCCCCAAAGGTATCAACTGGAAGAAGGGATCTGGGAGGCCAAGAACTATTTAAAGTTGAGACTCAGTGAAGGAGTTTTCTTACCAAGGATCATTGCAAAGGGGCTTCCAAAATACCTTAAAGTGAAGCTGTAGAGAGGAAGGGGTCGTGGTAGGAAGAGGGATAGCAGAAGATCGGAGGGAAAAGTGGACACTGGCTAGGTTGGAAGCTAACAGGGCATGAGGGCAGGAGTAGTTTGGGAATGGTGGGGTGGGGGACTGACTGAAAAGCTAGTGGCCAAATTAAATGGTGGACCAAGGCGATGTGGGAATGATTGCATCCTCCAGAGGATGAACCCAGATGATGAACACGGCTTCTGCAGCATATTGGATATAACTAATACTCAAGCTCTGAGATCAGTTCAATCTTAGCTTTTATGCAGCTATGGAATTCTTGGCAAGGAAATCTCTTGGACTGCTTCATTTTGTTTTATGAGATTGATCTTCCTAGGATTTCTCAGCTCCCTATTCCTTATTTGTGATTTCCCATACCAAGATGGGGCTGGGATTTAGCTCACCTGGTAGAGCGGTGCGCTGCAGTCTCTGAGGTCCCGGGTTCAATTCCCAGCACCACAAAAATGGGAGAAGGACCTGGCAATCCACTCCCAAGGCAATCCCGAAACAGTCTGCCATTGAAAACCCTATGAGGGTCGCTATGAGTCGGATACCGTCTCAACGGCACCTAACAACAACAACAACATACCAAGATGAAGTTTTCATTCTTTTTTGAATGAAAATTTCTATTTGTCTTGATGGTGAAGTAAGAATACATTTTAAATGAAAATTCTCTTCATGTGTAACTTTTGGTTTTTTTCATCCAGTCTAGAGTGACAGGAAAAGCAACAGTTCTGACAAAGAGTGACCAGGAACTTTCAGCAAACGCAGTCATTAGGGCTGTGTTTACACTTCTCGTCATCAACAAAACATCTGCCCAAATAGGTTTTCCAAATCTGTAAAGTCATAGCCATCTGTCCTCATGAGATAATGTATTCCACTTAAGTTTTTATAAGTATATGCGAGCTGAAGGCTTATATTTTCTGTTGTAAGAAGGATGTGAACATTGTGGCTTCTATTTACTGTTGAAGACAGATTTGGCTGTTTTAAGCATGGGGTAAGTCTCACCTTTGACACCTGGTAGCAGGAAGGGCTTGGGCAAGTCACCTCTGTTTCAGCATTTGTGTAAAAGAAAAATAACTACCTCCCAGCATGAGCATGGATGTAGAACTTCCACAATTGGGCACTGGGCAATTAACCAATAATGCCCTGAGGAACTTTTGCTAAGGGTAGAGCGGGGAAGACCATTCCTCTGTTGCCCAAGAAGGAGACTGACATTCATGCTTCTGTGAAATGGGAAATTCATCAACAGACTGGGTTCTAAGCAATGAAGTTCTCATCCTGACAAGTTTGCAATCCCAAGGGCGGGAGGGGAGGGGATGCTAATCTGATAGGGAGAACATGGGAGCCAAAGAAAACAAGAAAGGGAGAGCACACATGTTAGAGATCTGGGCTCTGATCTCAGCCCCCACGTTCCAGATAGAGTGGGCAGAAAGCAATCACCAGACAGAAAAGGAAATACAAAGATGAGAATCCACACTGGACTAAAACAATTTCCTAAGCTGCTGATTAAAGGGAAACACCAATTCTTGGGGAAGAGAGTTTAAACACTGATATCAGAAAACACTGTATGATCTTCTTTTTAGCTTATTGAATATGTTGTTGTTGTTGTTGTTAGGTGCCATTGAGTCGGTATCCGACTCACAGTGACCCTCATAGGGTTTTCAATGGCTGACTGTTTCAGGATTGCCTTGGGAGTGGATTGCCAGGTCCTTCTCCCATTTTTTCGGTGCTGGGAATTGAACTCAGAACCTCAGAGACTGCAGCATAGTGCTCTACCAACTGAGCTAAATCCTGGCCCTATTGAATATAGTCCACTTGTTATAATCCTCATTTCAAAATATGGGGTTAGTGGCTAAAATGAGCCTTTTGCCATCATTAATGCCATGTCCAGGACTCTCCCAGGTATTAACATTTATAAACATTTAGGCCAAATGCACTTTATCCAAATCTTAGAATGTGGATCCAGGTAACTCACAATGAGAAAAACCAGGGAAACTGCCTCCCTTTAAAAGTTCTGTCTTGCAGGATGAGAAATCCATGACAAAGCCAAACCCATCTTCCAAGAGTGAGTGTTTCTTAGAACTGCCAGCCTTCCAATGCACCTGACCTTTCTCTTCCCTTCAGACTCGCTCCTCACTTCATTTTTAAAAATCTCCTTGGCCAGCAACAGTCACTGTTAACCATTAATATGTACTAGACTTGCCCCTTCAGTTCAAAACATATCTGATTTTCTTAGATGACGACCTTGACTTTCGTCCAGTGTCTTTCCACTTTGACTTGGTAGACTTCAGCAGGCTACCTCGGTGGTGGTTCTTCATTCCCACCAGAACAGAGTATGATCCCTGCTACCTCTGGGGACAGCCCCTAGCCAACGCATCCTAGTATTAGAAGCGACATCTGGTCAAATATAAAGTCTAAGCCCAACACTGAGTCCCTTTCATTCAACCATAGAATAGAGTCAATTTCAGAAGCCAAGGTAAAAGAATAATCAATGAGAAGAGTCTTAAAAGTAAAAACTGAGTCTTCTCATACCTCTTCAGGGACAATTCTAGATATAAAATTATACATATGTAATGTTTGTGTGATGTTTTCACCAGGGAATTGTACCAAGCACTTAAAAAAGAATTAATGCCAATCATTCTCAAACTCTTCCAAAAACTTGGAGAGGAGCACTTCCAAACAGGAATTTGTGCATAGAACAGGAGGCAGTTGTTCAAACAGAACAAGGAAACATTGATTGGTTTAGAGTCAGGAAAGTTGTGCACCAGGGCTGTATCCTTTCACCACACCTCTTTAATCACTATGCTGAGCAAATAATCTGAGAAGCTAAACTTTATGAAGAAGAACACAGCATCAGGATTGGAGGAATGCTCATTAACAACTTGTATTATGCAGATGACACAACTCTGCTTGCTGAAAGTGAAGAGGATTTGAAACATTTACTGATGAAGATCAAAGAACACAGCCTTCAGTATGGATTTCGCCTCAACATCAACAAAACAAAAAGGCTTACAACTGGATCAGCAAGCAACCTCATGATAAATGGAAAAAATATTGAGGTTTCCCAAGACTTTGTTTTACTTGGTTCTACCATTAACATCTGTGGAAGCAGCAGTCAAGAAATCAAAAGACTCATTGCATTGGGACAAAGTGTGGCAAAAGACCTCTTGAAAGTTTTGAAGAGTAAAGATATCATATTGAAGATGAAGGTGCACCTGACTCATGTCATGGTATTTCCAGTTGCATCATATTCTTGTGAAAGCTGAGTATCGAAGAAGGGAGACAGGAATAGAATTAAAGGTTTTGAATTATGGTGCTACAGACGAATGTTAAATATACTATGGACTGCCAAAAGAACCAACAGATCTGTCCTAGAAGAAGTACAACCGGAGTGGTCCTTAGAAGCAAGGATGGCTAGAGTGCATCTTACCTATTTTGGACATGTTGCCAGGAGGGACTGATCCCTGGAGAAGGAAATCATGTTTGGGAGAGTGGCAGGTCAAGGAGAAAAAGGAAGACCTTCACCTAGATGGATTGATACAGTGGGTGCAACAATGGGATTAAACATAAAAAGGATAGTATGCACGGCATAGTGTCAGGGAGTGTTTCATTCTGTTGTACATAGGGTCACTGTGAGTTGGACTTGACAAGATTAACAACAAATTACCCTGATGCCAAAACCAGACAAAAATACTACAAGCAAAGAAAACTACAGAGCAATATCCCTAATGAACATAGTTCATCAAACTTTCATATAAAAGTTCTAACAAAATACTAGAAAACCTAACTTAATGGCACATTAAAAAGATTACACACTATGAAGCTGGGCACTGTGGCGCATGCCTGTAATCCCAGTGACTTAGGAGATGGAGGCCAGAGGATCACACAGCCGAGACCAGAGGCAGTCTGCATAATTTAGTGAGACCCTGTCTCAAAAACTAAAAAAATGGCCTGGGGGATAGGGGGCAGCTCAGTGATATAGCAGTTGCACAGCATGCAAGCACAAAGCCCTGGGTTCAACCCACAGTACCAAAAAAAAAAAAAAAAAAAAAAAGATTATACACTATGACCAAGTGGGATTTACCCTTTAGATACAATGATAGTTTGATATATGCAAATCGATTAATGTGATACACATTAGCAAAATCAAGGACAAAAATTACATGCTTTATCATAACAGATGCAAAAAAAGCATTTGAAAAATATAGTAACCTTTCATGATAGAAACTCTCAACAAATTAGGTATACAGAAAATTTATGTCAACATTAAAAATGCCATATATGACAAGCCCACTGCCAATATCATTATCAATGGTCAAAATATTTTCCTCTAAGTTGAGAGCAAGACAAGAGTATTTTCTTTCTCACTTCTATTCAACATAGTACTGGAAGTCCTAATCAGAGCAATTAGGCAAGAAAAAGAAAAAAAAAAAGGTATTTAAATCAGGAAGGAAGAAGTTATATTATCTCTATTGTTAACCTTAGATACAGAAAATCCTTAAGACTCAATACAAATATTAGAATTCATAAATAAACTGAATGAAGTTTCTGGATATAAAACCAACATACAAAATCCAAGTGCATTTCTAGACACAAAAAACAAACTATCCCAAAAGGGAATTAAGAAAATAGTTCCATTACAATAATGTAAAAAAGAATAAAATATTTAGGAATAAACTTAATAAAAGAAGTAAAAGACTTGTTCACTGAAAACTATAAAGCTATAAAAGAGGACACAAATAAAGGGAAGTACATCTGGTGTTCATGAACTAGAAGACTTAATATTGTTAAGATGTCCATATTGTCCAAAGCTACCTACAGATTAAATGTTGTACCCTTCAAAATCTCAATGGCATTGCTCACAGAAATAGAAAAAAAATATAGAATTCATACAGAACCACAAAGGACCCTGAATAGCAAAAGCAATCTTGAGAAAGAAGAACAAATCTGAAAGTGTCACACTTTCTGATTTCAAAATATATAACAAAGCTATAGCAATCAAAACAATATGGTTCTGGCATAAAGACAGGCCAATGGGACAGAATAGATAGCTAAGAAATAAACACATGTACATATGGTCAATTGATCTTCAAAAAGGGTACCAAAACTATACAATAAGGAAATGACAGTCTCTTCAACAATGATGCTGAGAAAACTTGATATCCATGAATCAGAAATGAAATCGGGCCATTATCTTAACAGTATACACAAATTGAACTCAACATGGATTAAAGACTTAAATGTAAGACCTGAAACTATAAAACTCCCAGAAGAAAACATAGGGAGAAAGCTTTATGACATTGAATTTGGCAATAATTCTTAAATATGACACTAAAAGCACCAGCAACAAAAGTAGAAGAAAAGTGGAACTACATCAAGCTAAAAAGCAAAAGAAATAATGTACTGAAAATTCCAACTAAAGAAAGGGAAAAATATTTGTAAACCATCTATCTAATAAGGGATAA
This sequence comes from Pedetes capensis, assembly GCA_007922755.1. Taxonomy (NCBI): domain Eukaryota; kingdom Metazoa; phylum Chordata; class Mammalia; order Rodentia; family Pedetidae; genus Pedetes; species Pedetes capensis. Next base: position 43,889 of record VMDO01004410.1, read on the forward strand.
TATTAAAAAATATAAGGAATTCCTACAACTCAGTAGCAATAAAAGGTGAAAAGACTTATATGATCTGAAGAGAAACCAAAGGATCAATAGAAAAAGAAACCCACCCAATTTAAAAATGGGCAAGTGAATTAAATAGACATTTCTCAAAAGAAGACATAGAAATGGGCAGCAGGTAAGTGAAAAGCACTCAACATCACCAATCACAAGAGAAATGCAAATCAAAACCACAAGGAGGTGTCACACCTGTTAGGATGGCTATTATTTAAAATAATAAGTGTTATTAGGATGTAGAGAAATTTGAACTATTACAGGGAATGTAAAATGGTGCAACTGCTATGGAAAACAATATGGAGTTTCTTAAACAAAAAAAAATTAAAAATAGAACTGCCATATGATCTAGCAATCCCACTTCTGGGCACATATCCAAAAGACTTGAAATCAGGGTCTGGAAGAGAGATCTGCACTCCAAAGTTCATTGCAGCATCATTCACAGTAGCCAAGACATAGAAAAAACCTCAGTGTCCACTGACTGATGGATAAATAAAATGTGTTATACATATACAACAGAATATTATTCAGCCTTAAATAAGAAAGAAATCCTGCCACATGCTGCAACATGAAAGAACCTGGTGGACATTATACAATTTAAAATAAGATAGTCACAGGGGGACAAATACTACATGATTCCCCTTTCTCATGAAGATTCTACAATAATCAAAGTCATAGAAACAGAAAGTGAATGGTAGTTGCTAGGGGATAGTGGTGACCCACCCCATCAGATCTCAGAAGCTAAGTAGGGTCGGGCCTAGTTAGTACTTGGATGGGAGACTGCTTGGGAACACCAGGTGCTGTAAGCTTGGGAGAAGGAACTGGCAGCCCACTCTCTCCCTCCAATAATAATAATAATAATAATAATAATAATAATAATAATAAGCGATTGAAAACCCTATGAATAGCAATGAAGCACTAACAATAGTGTTTCGTCTGTTGTATGTAGGGTTGCTATGAATTGGATACTGACTTGATGGCACCTAGCAACAACATTATTCAACAGGGATAAGGTGTCAGTTAGGCAAGATGTATAAGTTCTAGAGATCTGCTATAAAAATTGTGACTACAATTAACAATACTGCATTGTGCCCTTAAAATTTTTGTTAAGAGAGTAGATCTCATGTTAAATGTTCATACTACACAAACAAGAAAAATAATAAAAGGATACAAAGAAACTTTTGGAGGTGATGGATATGTTTATTACCTTGACTGTGGCAATGGTTTCATAGATATTTACATATGTCCAAACTTATCAAATTGTGTACATTAAATATCACTAAGTATCATTTTTTGTATATCAACTATGTACCAGTTATTATTGTTGTTAGGTACCATTGAGTCAGGTTCAATTCATTGTCCCAATAAAGTTATTAAAAATATTTCTCTAACTCTATCAGATAAAGAGAAATTTGAACTCAGGTTTTAAACTAGGGGTAGCCTAGGCAGGACAGAAGAGGTGGCCAACACTGCCTGTGTGGTTCCATCCTGTCTTTCAAGTCCTCTCCTGACGTACGACAGACTTAGGAATCTCAACTCTAAAGTTAGAGTAAAATATCAAGGGATTTCTGAGAAGTTGGCCATATGAAATGATTTTAGGAACTCTATCACCTAAAAAGCCTGCAGCCATAGCCCTGTGGCATCTGATCCCGTCAGATCTCAGAAGCTAAGCAGGGTCGGGCCTGGTTAGTACCTGGATGGGAGATGCCTGGGAACACCAGAAGGTGTAGGCTTGGGAGAAGGACCTGGCAACCCCCTCCCAAAAATCAATCTGCCATTGAAAACCCTATGAACAGCAGAGAAGCACTGACAATAGTGTTTCCCCTGTTGTACAGAGGGTTGCTATGAGTCGGATACCGACTTGATGGCACCTAACAACAACAACAACAACATCACCTAAAAAGGCCTGCAGCTGTACCACTGTGGTGTCCAAACCTGTCACATGTTGGAAGCTAAGCAGGCTCAGGCCTGGTCAGCACTTGGATGGGAGACCTTCTGGGAACACCAGGTGCTGTAGGCTTGGGAGAAGGACCCAGCAACCCACTCCCAAAAACCAATCAGCCATTGAAAACCCTATGAATAGCAGAGAAGTGCTAACAACAGTGTTTCATCTGTTGTACATAGGGTTGTGATGAGTCGGATACCAACTTGATGGCACCTAACAACAACATCACCTAAAAAGGCTAACATATTGATCATCTGTCATAGTAACCTCAAAATTAATTAATGCCATTCAACTGGTGGAGAAGGATATGGCAGTCCACTCCTGAAACAATCCCAAGAAAACACTCAGCCATTGAAAACCCTATGAGGGTTGCTATGAGTCAGACCCGACTCGACAGCACCTAACAACAAAAACCACCTACTGGCACCTAGTCACCAAGAAGTGGAAAGGGTGATATGATGGGAAGGAATGTCTGATGGAGGGAAGTGACAAACAGAGGGCAACAGAGCCATCACATAATCTCTCATGGCTGCCACAAATCAAAGGTTTGACCACCAGGAGGCTAGCATCCTAGCAACTTCTTTACTGTTACTGCCATCCCAGAAGTTCCCCATTTTGCTCTGTCTTGTCCATTTCAAGTGTGGCCTGTATGAATGATCCAGATAGTAATCTCTAAACAGAACAAAAAGTCTAAAAGTGCCCTATAAGTGATGCCTGTATAGTAGCCACAATGATTTATTTAAAACACAGAAAAGAACATGTCACTTTTGCTTAAAATCTTCCAATGGCCTCCCTTGCCCTTTGTGTAAAATTCACCTTCCTCACTGTAGGCTGCAAAGCCCTGCAGGGTCTGGCTCCTTTCTCTGCTTCCACACCCTGCTGGCTTACCAACCCCCAGTGCTCTGGTCTTCATTCTATTCCCTGAGCACACATGGCTCATTTCTGCCATTGGGCCGTTGTCCTTATATTCCCTCTCATGGAATGGGCTTCCTCCAGATTCCGCCCACCTGCCTCCTTCCCATCCATTACTCACTTGTCCCCTCTTCACACAGGTGTTGCCTGACCAATCAGTCCAACCACCCTCAGCCACTTGATCCCACCAAACCCTTTTAATTAGCTTCACTGAATTTATCACTCCAGTAGTAGAAACTCAGTATCATGTGAATCCATGATAAGGATAATGTGGCTAGTTCCAATGGTTTCTCTTGCCCTAAGAATCTTGTTTGATTTCTCACTTTTTAGCCCCTTTCATATCTCCTTCTGCATTGTTGTTGTTAGGTGCTGTGGAGTTGCATCCAACTCACAGTGACCCTATATACAACAGAATGAAACACTCCTCAACACTGTGCATGCCTAGCACTATTGTCAGTGCTTCTCTGTTATTCATAGGGTTTTCAAAGGTGGATTGTTTCAGGAGTGGATTGCCAGGTCCTTATCCCAGACCTACAGCACCCAGGATACCCATGCAGTCTCCCATCCAAGGACTAACCAGGTCTGACTCTACTTAGCTTCCGAGATCAGGCAGGATCAGATGCCAGGGTGCTATGGCTGCATACACTTCTGCATTAACACACCATAACTATTTCTGTAGTAACAGCAACCAATAACTTTCAGGAAATGCATTCTTTGGGGCCATATTTATACTTCTTGTTTTCTACTAACCATTTGCTTAGTTTTCTGAGCACAAAAAGTCATAACCGTCTGCCCACATGAGGTAATGTACTCTACTTAAGTGTTATAGGTATGTGAAAACTGTACATTTATATTTTCTGTTGGAAGGGATTTGTGGAGTCATAACATCTGGGCTGAGTCTTACCTTTGACATTTGGTAGCAGAGAGGTCTTGAGCAAATCACATCTGCCTCAGCATTTGTAAATGAGAAGTAACAACTACCTCGGAGGATGAACATAAACATATAACTTCTCTGATATCAGATATTGGGAGGTTAAATGATAAATTACATCCTGCTTCCATCTGCCTCTTCTCACTACACTATAATCTCCAGGAGAGCAAGGACATTATTTCTCTCTTCATTCCTGTGTCCTTGGTCAGGGAATAGTGCCTGGTGTACAGCTGGTGCCCACTACAATTGTTCAGTAAGTATATAAGGAGATGTTTTTCCAATTGTTCTGTGAAATAGTTACATCATCAGCACTTCACATATGAACAGCCCGAGGTTATAAGAGGCTGGTCAGTGTGGGACAGCTGAGACTTGTCTCAAAGGCAAACAATCTCTGTACCATGACCTTGAGGGATTCAGAGGCCATAAACTATATACAATTTGAAGGGTAATTCATGCTACTACTTTTCAGAGTTTCAATTCTAAAACATGCCTTATTGGTTGCTTTCTGTCTCTATTTCCTACTCTTTGAGAAATCCACTTATCTATTCTGATACTTGTAATGCTTCAACCCACAAAAAGAGTAAGATCTGTTCCTTTTTGGAAAGAAAATCTAGGCAAATATCTTCAATGTTTAGGCTGCAGGCTGGTGGGGACTCTACTGATTTCACAACCCTTTCTTGAAATAATATAGAACAAGAGTCACGGTAATCACTTTTACAGCCACTAAACACAGTACTATCTAGGATCACAGCTTCATTATTGAGTCTTTGAAAAAAATTTCTTGCTCAGATAATCTTGTTTGCCCTTTTCCTTTTCATCTTGCTACATATGTCTTACTCTGTGCATTAACCCATTCTGACTTTTTTATTCCTCTGCTTTCTTTCCTTCACTAGTTCATGCAGCATGCTCTGGGCTTAATATAGACTATTAAAATTGCCATCTTTGCTCCTCTTTTCTCATCTTATGTCTTGAAGTTTGCACCAATACCCCATCACCAAACCATCCTTCCTTTTTTTTTTTTTTTGTACCACTGTCCTTTTTCATCAACAAAGTTTCTTTCGTCCTTTATTGATTTGTTTCTGAGCCATTAACTGTTCATCCAGATACTGCTACTGGCTCCCATCTCCCCCATCCTTAGACATTGTTGTTGTTGTTATTAGGTGCTGTCTAGTCAGGTCTGACTCATAGTGACCCTATGTACAATAGAACGAAACACTACCCACCACTGTGCCATACCTGGCTCTATGTCAGTTCTTCTCTGCTATTCATGGGGCTTTTGAATGGCTGGTTGTTTTGGGATTGTTTTGGGAATGGGCTGCCAAATCCTTCTCCCATTTTTGTGGTGCAGGGGATTGAACCCAGGGCCTCAGAGTGTGCAGAATAGTGCTCTACAGCTGAGCTAAACCCCAGCCCAACCTTAGAGTTCCTCTTTAATGCTAAAGTGGCTTTGTACTGTGCCATGTGGGTAGACTCAACTGCATTTCCCAGAGTTCCCTGCTCCACATGTTACTGAGAAGAGTGAGCTATGGGAGACCCTCAGGGGAGGCTCTGGAGAGCAGAAATGATGCAGCAGACATGTGTAGCTCAGGTGCCTTTTTGCTTCTCTGCTTATTTGCCACATGGCAGGGCAGCAGCAGCCAGGGCTACACCTACTCCAGCTTCCCCAAACCTTCCTCCAGCTTCTCCAACTCCTGCGCCAGCCACACATTTAGTTCCCCGATGGGGGCACATCAGTTTCTCCTCCAGGACACCCATCATGGTCAAAGGCAGCAGACGCTGATGCAGGGTTCAGTCCATTCTTGTGGTTTCTGGCTTCTGCTTGAAGGTTCCAGCTTGACCCTGGCTCCCTGTCTGTTATGGACTGAATGTTTGTATCCCTACAAAACTCCTATGTTGAAGCCCTAACCCACAACATAACTGTATTTGGAATGAGGTTTTTGAAGAGAGCAACTAAGGTTAAATAAGGTCATAAGATGGGGCCTCAGCTCAACAGAGTTGGTGTCCTTTTAAGAAGAGATACCAGAGGGTTTGCTCTCTCTTCCCATGTACAAAAAGAGGAAGTCATGTGAGCATATGGCAAGAAGGCAGCTGCTAACAAGCCAGAAGAGTCCTCATCAGCAATCAAACCCTGCTGGACCTTGATCTTGGACTTGTGAAAAAAATAAATTTCTGTTGTTTAAATACTCATGTTGTTAAGTCAGTGGTATTTTGTTATGGTAACCTAAGATAACATCCACTTTCCCTTCCTGACTTCCCGTCCTACAGATTCCAACATCAGACACAAAGATAACAGGTCCATAGAGACTGTGACTGGCTACCGAAATTGTGAAAAGTCAAATTCCTATAACAATAGTTACATTTATTTATTTATTCATAGGTGTATATATAACATATAAATGGGATTTAGCTCAGTGGGTAGAGCGCTGCGCTGCAGTCTCTGAGGTCCCGAGTTCAACTCCCAGCCCCACAAAAATGGGAGAAGGACCTGGCAATCCACTCCCAAGGCAATCCCGAAACAGTCAGCCATTGAAAACCCTATGAGGGTCGCTATGAGTCGGATACCGACTCGACAGCACGCAACAACAACAATAACAACAACAACAATGTATGTATATGTATAAATATGCACACTTACACCTCTGACTAAGTTCCTTTATAAAGATGTTGGTTATATTAAAACATGCATCAAATTATGCAAAATATACCTTAACTCCAAGGGCCTCCTAAGCAGTAAATAATACACATTCCCTGTGCAGCATGGAAACTCTTTTCTCTATCAATAGCTAGGCCCATGTCTTCTTGTTATTAGGTACTGTCGAGTCAAGTCTGACTCATAGTGACCCTATGTACAGCAGATCAAAACACCTCCCAATTCTGTGCCAGGCACACAATCCTATTTATGTTTAAGCCCATTGTTGCAGACACTGTGTCAATCCATCTGGTGGATGTACAACAGACAAAACACAGTCATCAGTGCTTCTCTGCTATTCACAGGATTTTCAATGGCTGATTGTTTTTTGGGAGTGGGCTTCTGGGTCCTTTTCCAAGGCCTATAGCACCTGGTATTCCCAGGTGGTCTCCCATCCAAGTACTAACCAGATCCAACCCTGCTTAGCTTCTGAGATCTGACAAGATCGGATGCCACAGTGGTACAGCTACAGGCTGGCCCATGTCTAGGCAGGGTAAAATCATCTTAGTCTATTCTTGCCATTCTTCAAGCTTTTTTTTTTTTCTTCCTTGAAGTGCTAGGGATTGAACCCAGGACCTCACACATGCTAAGCATGCAATCTACCACTAAGCTACATGCCCAGACACCTGAGCTATATGTCTAGCAACTCCCATTTCTTTCATATTCTCTTCTCCCTCCCCAAACCTCTTAACATGAACCTGTAAGTCAATATGCCATTCTAGTGGTTTCTATCAAAACTAAATTGTTTCTGGGCAAAGTGTGCTGTTTGAACATTCTTGTTTTGAAAATTCTGGAATCATTAAATGGCACTCAGAAATCTATAGTATGTTCATATGCTAAAGACATTAAAACACCAAAATAGCCTGTAAAGCCCCTCCCTAAGGTGTGAGCTGGGGTCACATCTTAGAGGTACTTACTAGCTCATTCTTGGTGTAATTCAGTTCCTTGCAGTTGTAGGACTGAGGTCCATATTTCCTTGCTGACTCTCAGCCAAGGCTACTCTAGGCTCCTAGAGGCTGCCCAGATCCCTTAACATGTGGCTTTTTCCATCTTCACATGATCAATGGCACATCAACTCTTCCTTATGCTTCAAATCTGACTTCATTTCTTTCTACTACTGGTCTGAGAAAACTCTGCTTTTAAAGGGTTATATGATAAATGCATGTGAGTTTTACCACATATTAACCAAAAGTTTCCATAAACTTTGTAAGTAGATGGAAGTGTAACCAAAAATGATGTAATAGTTGCACAGTAGAAATAGCAAATGCTGTATTACTCTGTATCCCACCAACATTTATCAATAAAGGGGAAAAAATAAGGGGCTATATGATTAGGCCAGACCCACCCAAATAATACATGCCATAAAATATGTGCCAAATAACATACCTGATATATAAATCAGCAAAATCTATGTCACATTAATAGACCTAGAGATAATGTAGGGCATAATTCTACCTACTATAGAATTCTGCCCCTGTTAAACTCAGGACAAACTGAAATCTATAATTAATTAATTGCTTTCACTTGAAGGAATGTCTTTTATTTATTTATTTTGGCAAACAACACTTGTGTTCTCATTAATTACTAGGTCACACATACTAGGCACCACAGCAATGATAAGTTTCTGCATTCTTTTAAGGTTTTTCTTTATTTCTGTTTTTTCTTTTTTGGTACTTGGGGGTTGAACCCAGGACCTCACATATACTTTGCAAGTGTTCTACCACTGGGCTGCATGATAGCCCATTTATTTATTTATTTATTATTTTGAGTCAGGGTCTCACTAAGTTACTCAGATTGCCTCTGGCCTCAAACTCGCAATCCTCCTTCCTCTGCCTCCTCAGTCACTGGGATTACATGTGTGCACCACTGCACCCATTTAAAATTTTTAATCATAAAATTACTATGTGTTCATTAGAAGTATTTTTAGAAAATTGGAATAATATAAACAGTAATCCTACCTTCCAAATGTAACTATCGTGCTTGAAGAATGAGCATTCTGTTAATTATAAAATGAAAGCAAATGCTTTGGCAGACAAAGTGACATGCATAAAATTGATGCTACTTTGTGGCATTTGTTAGCACCAGGGTAGCAAAATTTGACTCTGATGAGTAAGGTTAAGTTTTATGTTGGAGAAAATGAGTGTGTTCTTGTTAGTTAGCCATGACATGATTAAATCTGAGGAAAGGAGCAAGGTAAATTGTACTTGCTTCCTACTGATGCAGTAATGAATTATCATAAACTTAGGGACTTAAAGCAACACTAAATTATTATTTTACTGGAGGTCAGAAATCCAAAGTGGCTGTCATGGCTGAGTTTCTTGTGGAGTTTATAGGCAAGAACCACTTTCTTTGCTTTTTCCAGCTGAGTCCGACCTGATTCAACTGCACCTAACAACAACAGAGGCTGCCCAGCCCATACTCTTTGGCTTTGGGGTGCACATCACTCCAGCCTCTGTTTTGATCATTACAGGTCCTTTTCTGACTCTGGCTCTCTTACTACTTTCTTACTGATGACACTGGGTACACCCCCAGGACAATCCAGGATAGTATTCTTATGGTAACTTACTCACATGTGTCAGGTCTCTTTTCCCAGGTAAGGTGACACAGACACAGGTTAACGGGATTCAGATGTGGACATCATTGGAAGCCATTCTTTGGACTATTGCACAAGCCTTGTGCCTGAGGGGAAGAGCTAATCCCTGTGGCCTGTGGGTTCACTCTCAGAGGAGTGGAAGGACTGGGTAGTATCATGGGTAGGGTCAAGCTGTCCCAGTCATGTCACTATGGTGGGCACAGAACTCCAAGATGGGATGTAGCACTCCTGAGGTTTGAGAGCCCATGGACACATGTCTGAGTCCCAATCCCATGTGAGATGACAGGCTGTAGCAAGTGCATGACTCTACCTATTGGGCCAGAGGGAAAAGATGTTTCTGGGTCAGTGGGGACTGATGCTAGACCCTCTCCTAATGCATTGTTCTGTCCACTGCAGGTTTGCCTGGAGAAAAATGACTACCTTGTATAGCCTGAAGTAGGTGTGGCATAAGGAAGGAAGGACCTTTCCCTCAGACTTCCAGGGATGATCTGGGCATAGCCACCAGCTGTGTGGACTTTCCAGTGTTAGCACTGTTGCATGGTGAGGAAACCCTGCTGCTTAAAAAGTTCCAAATCGTTCTACACACTGGACCAGGGAATACCTGCCCTTTGCAGTTAGCACATTTCTGTACACACTCCAGTTGAAATTCCATTTCTATATTTACATGTCAGGGTCAAGGTCCTCTTTTCTATACCTTCTTTCAATGATAACCTTTGCAAATGGATGCAACCCTGTGTACCCGCCATTCTCAATGTTTTCAGGTCTGTTAGCAACTACTCAAAGCTATTCTTTGAGTAACTGGAAAGGTGACATTTCCTTGGTGTTCTTTTGGCCTTCTTTGGGGGATAAAGTTTACCATGAAAGATTCTACTCTGCATTATAAGCCATTGAGTGAACCAATGCCTTCATAAGGCAGGATTGTTTATCAGCTGCTGGTAACCATATTTCCTCCCATCTTTTATTACTTTCAATCTTAATAAGGGCCTTGCCTCATTCAACAGCTTATCGATGCTGGCAGCACAGCATCGTTTATTTCCTGTGTATATACCACTTGCTGTCCCTGCTGTCTATACTCATGCTGTGTTAGCTGTTGACCCAATTTAATGCCTAGCTGGAAATTTTCCTCTCTGTTGTGATTAAAGAAGAATAAAGGGGAGAAAGAGAAGTGATTCAGTTACTGGCATATGTAGACTTCTTTGATAAAAGGAAGAAAGTTAGTGAAGGAGGAGGTTGTCTAATGATCCAGATACTTACGATTTTGTTTTAGGCTCAAATTTCTAACCTATAATGTGGGCTTTGAAAGCCTGAGTCACCCTTCTCAAGTCACTCTAGAAGGCTCACTTTCAATTCTATGTGACCTCATACATCTCCAAGTTGATTTTCTGAAAGCCACATTTCAGCTCGCAGAGTCATGATTTTATCTCTAATTCATCTAATTCCCTGGCATTTCTCTTTGGGCATAATCTCCAATTTATGGGAAAAAAAAAAGGCTGGGGTGGACTGTGTGCATTTACCGTCACTGGGGCCAGGATAATGGGGCTGGGCCCAGGGGAAAGCTCAAAGGGTACAGACGGAGCTGTGTATCAGACAATGTTTGCACTTTGTTCCAGCATTTTAGGGCAGGAATGATGGCAATGCCTTTTCACAGGTCAGTCTTTCTCCATGTTCAGTGCATTCTCTGTAGAATTAAACAGCCATGGAGAGCTACATACTGAAAGGGCATCTGATCCACCACTGTCATTTTACAGAGAAGAAATTGGAGGCCCAGAGCCATTCAACAATTTGCTTATAGATCCTCAGCAGTCTGTTTATAGAAAACAAACCAAAATCTAAGTCTCTAAATTACCTGGCAAGTGCTGCTTCCATGCAACTCAGTGTCCATCCTTCTTACGTTCTCTGAGTAACCTCAATTGCACTAAGTGTACTGGTATGAGCTCACTCTTGGCCAAAGGCAGGCAACCCTCTTCTCTCCTGAGCCTGGAGCACTTTCCCCCAGCACTTACCAGGTTTCTCACTATCAGTGGTTTTAGAGAATGGATGACAGCTTGTGACAAGCAAAATAATATCTTCCTCCTCTCCCAAACATACCACATTCAAATTCCCTGAACCTGGGAATATGTCAGGTTACACAGCAATAGGAAATTAAAGTTGCACAGAATTAAGGTTGCTAATCAGCTGTTCTCAGAATAGGAAGATTATCCTGGATTTTCTGTTTGGGCCCAATGTCATCTCAAGAGTCCTTAAAAGTGGAAGAAAAAGGGAGAAAATGTCAGAGTAATGCTCCCCATGATGCTAGCTTTGAAGAGAGGAGGGGACAACGAGTCAAAGGACGGTGGCAGCCTCTAGAATCCAGAAAAGCAGGAAATAGATTCTCTCTGGAGCCTCCAGAAGAGAATACAACCCATTACCATGTTGATTTTAACCCAGTGAGACCTATGTCAGATTTTCTAGCCTATAGAACTAAAAGAGAATAAATGTATTAATTTGAACCATTCAGGTTTTTTGTTGTCTGGTTTTTAATTATGGAGCTAGCATGTGGGGCTTCACACATGCTAAGCACACATTCTACCACTGAGCTCCACCCCTAGCTCAGTCATCATTGTTGTTATTAGGTGTCTTAGAGTCACGTCTAACTCATAGAGACCCTCTGTACAACAGAACAAAACATTCCTGGGCACTGCCATGCATACAATATCTTTTTTATGTTTAAGCCCATTGTGGCAGCCACTGTGTCAATCCATCTAGTTGAGGGTCTTCCATTTTTTCATTGACCTGCCACTCTCCCAAACATGATGCCCTTCTCCAGGAATTGGTCCCTCCTGACAACAGGTCCAAAATATGCAAGATGCAGTCCAGCCATTCTTTCTTCCACTAAATTTGTGGTTATTTATCACAGCAACTATAGAAGACTAACGTAGAATTGGAATGATGGTATGCACCTCAATCTATCTGTGCTTTTTATCTGGAAGCTGTGGTCCCATTCTCCCCTTGGCTCCTTTTGCCTACTGACCATGTGCTAATCTGGTCATGTCTACAGTGTGTGAAAATGGGGCACAGGGACAACATTGTCTCATTCGTTCCTGTCCCTGGCCTCCCAAACATATTCTCATACTCTTGCTGCTGCTTCTACAGCACCAGAACAGAATGGATGAAAGCAACGTTTTTCAACCTTAACATTTTTTATCTTTTAACCACCTCAACTAGCATAGTGCTTGGCATCCAGTAGGTGATCAACAAAGCATCATGGAACTGAAATGCACGCCTACAAGAAATACCCTGTCTTCTGCATTTCTCACAGAAATATGTGCACAGAACACAAATAAAAGAAAGGGATTCTTCCTAACTTTCAAGAGTTTCTTAAGAGCTAGGTGTGGTAGCTCATGCCTATAATCCAGCACTCAGGAGGCTGAGGCAGGAGGACCACAAGCTCAAGACCAGCCTGAGCTGCATAGCAAGTTCCAGGGCAGCCTGGACAATATAGCAAAACCCTGTCTCAAAAAACAAAAACAAGATTTTTTTGTGTGGCAAACAGAGGGCTTGGGTGAAGTGCAGCTACATAAAAGATAGAAAATCATGGCCTCTGATGTTTTATAAAGGCTTTAATGACTCTTCTTCCCTAGCTGTCCAACAACAAATGAAGACATATTTTAAGGCCTAGTTGACAGAGCTGGAAATACAAATGATTGTTGCTATAGTGGAACAGCTTGTCACATAATTTATTCTTTTTCTCTGAAAGCCTGGCACAAGATCTGCCACTGAAACTGCTTTTGTTTAAGACTCAAATGATGCCACCAACCAGCCAAAATGTGTAGTCACTGCGTGTGTCTGGTTACATGGGAATTGTGGCAGTGTCCTCAGGTGACATCCAAATGGCTGGACAGTTGACAATGAACAACACAGCACAGCCTCTGCATGTTGTCCCTTCTCCAACCCTTTCCCATTGGCCATTCCTGGGATGATGCCACTTCATTTCCTCTCTCTCTATTTTTCTGTCTGCCCTAGAGGATTCCATTTGTTCTGGCTGTCACCCAGTCTCATTCTTTTCCACGGACCAACACTGTCGGCATGAACCTCGTTGTAGGTGATGGCTGAGTGCCAGAAAAGTTGCACATTAGCTGATATCTTGCAAACAGGATAGTTCTGAGTGCAAACAGGGGCCTGTGGCACAAGAGAACCAGAGCTAAATTGTCGCCATTTTTCAAGGTCTCCTCTATAAATCCCTCCTCTCTAGAGACCCCCTTTGGATTTCTGTCAAATGGTTCTCCTTGCACAGTATTTGACTTGGCATATGTCATATGCTGCTACAAATTCTAGCTTTTTGCTTTCTCCCTCTTTCCAAATGTAAAGTTCTGGGAGGCAGAATATGCTCTATGTCCTTCGATCTTCTAATTTCCTGCAGAATAGTTTACTTAGTAGAGACCAAACCCATATTATATGCATTAAACTATACAGTACTTCATTGAGATAAAATATGTGTGAGTTTGTGTGTGGAGAGGGAGAAGAGAGAAGGGGGGCGGGGGACAAGAACACAGTCATTCAAGGTGCCTCTAGATTGAAAACATTTTAAAAGCCAGGTGTGTGGTGCACACCTGTAATCCCAGTGACTCAGGAAGCTGAGGTAGGAAGACCATGAGTTCAAGGCCTGAAGCAGCCTATGCAACTTAGATCTTGTCTCAAAAATAAAAATTTTTTAAAAAAATTTAAAAAGGGATTGGGAGTGCAGCTCAGTGGAAGAGCTCTTGCACAGCATGTGCAAGATCCTGGGTTCAACCTCCAGTACTGCAAAAAAATAAGATAAATAAAAGATTTAAAACATTTTCCCACACCTCCAATGTTTTAACTTCTATGAAGCTATAGTTACAAAGAATAATGTTTCTTTTCCTACCTTATATACTTCTCTCTAATATATTTTTTTTCTCCAGTACTAGGGGATGAACCCAGGGCCTTGCACATGCTAGGCAACTGCTCTACCACTGAACTGTATCCACAGCCCCTTTTTATTTTTTATTTTAGGACAGGGTCTGGCTAAGTTGTGCAAGCTGCCTCTGGCCTTGAACTTAACGATCCTCTTGCCTCAGCCTCCCCAGTTGCTGGGATTACAGATGTGCATGACAGTGACCAGCATTTTATCTTACGTAATGAACAATGGTCCCTCAACATCAATCAAGCTAAGTTGGACCCTCCCTTATGCATGTATCACAACCTTTATCCTTTTATTTAAGATAGCTTTTAAACTTAGAATCTCACACCAATCCACAGCATCCTAAGCTTTCCCACATACCTCTATTATGTCTCGATAGCCTATAATGTTGGCCTCGTTTGAAGTTAATTTTGCTGAGCAGAAGGATATACTAATTAGAGAGACAATGAATGAACCCAGTGTAGCCACATGTGCACAGAAGTGTAGTGGCCTCTGATGTGAGCAACAGGAACTATTCTCTTAGAACCACTTTATCAAGCAATAGACTTCAAACTAAGGGAGAGCTCAGAGTTCAAAGTAATTTGTCTTCAGTTGGGGCTACAAAGCATATTGACAACCAGCTGGGTATAGGACATTGCACCCAGGACTCTGAGGAAATAAATCAAGAACAAAGAAAACTTTGTTCTGGTCTGCAGAGAGTTGAAGCCTTTGATACACATTCAGAAGGAGGCAATAAAAACTAAACAGCAGGTTGTTTTATTTAACTCAGTGGGCCAAATGATAGAATTTCTGGTGTGGAAGAAGAGTAATGATTGTGTATCAACTTCCATATTTTACAAATAAAAAAGCAAAGGACCATAAAGATGACATCCATAGTCCAAGGGCACATATCTGAGAACCTCTTCCTCTGGGATTCTGTATCATAAGATCAGCCTTGGTCATCACAGAATAGCAATGTGCAAATGAATTTCAGAAACTAGAAGCCAACTACCTCTCCTATATATGCATTCTTCTGCTATTCTGTGAAGCAAGCTCTTCATTATTTGTGTAATTGTGGGAAAATTAACCAGAAGCATAGAGAAAGTCTGAAAATAGCAGAAGGGCTGAGATTTTAGGCATGAAGACTGAATAATTCATTTGTTCACTCATTCAAGTTTATTGAGCATTTACTATGTACCAGGCCCTGTGAAAGGTACCAGGACACTAAATACACCCTCATAGAGCTTACATTCTAATAAAAGAGGTAGATAATAAATAGATAAATAAATAAGATACATAGCACATCAGATGATGGACAATGCTATGAAGGAAAAATAAAGCAGGTATGGAGAATAAGAAATGTTGGGGGGGTAGGCAAGAGGGAAGGTGAAAGGTTTTTAAAAAGAACAAAAGAGGTAAGTTTCACTGCAAAGACATTTCGCAAAGACATGAAGGAGGTGAGGGAGCAAATCGTGCAGATTCCTGGGACAAGAGTCTTCCAAGTAGAGGGATTAGCAAGTGCAAAGGTCCTGACTATTCAAGAGACAGCAAGGAAGCTAATGTGGCTAAAGCGGAGGGAGAAAGGTATGGAGATAAGGACAGAGAGATCATGCTGGTTAGGAGGCAGATTATACCCCCAGTGAGGAATCCCACTTTTATTTGGAATGCAATGGGATTGCCCAACAAATGGGAAGCCAGGTACTGATTTGATTTGGCCTATATTCTTGTGTTTAGTAAGTGACCTATCAGAAAGAAAGGCTGCAAGGAGGGAAAACAGGTGGAAGGATATCACAGTGGTTCAGGACAGAGGTGATGGTGGCTTAGAATAGGGTGAGAGTGGCAGAGGTAATAATTTTGGGGTATAACTTAAAAGTGAAACCAGCAGATTTTTACTTTTTACTGCTGGACTAAAAGTAGTATACAAGAGAAATACAAGAGAAGTAGAATCACCCCAGCATGTTAGACATGAAACGTGGAACAATGGCGCTACCATTTTCTGAAATTGAGAAAGCCAAAGAAGTAGATAGGATCAGGTCTAATGATCAGCTGTGAATCTTTGGGAAAGTCACTTAACCTCAATGAACTGCAACATCCACTCTCTATTTGGCAATGTCTACTGATTTCGTCTTCCACATGTCTGTCAGGTTGTCATGCTGCGGGACTTGTGCATTGCTGTGATGCTGAAAGCTATGCCACTGGTATTTCAGATACCAGTAGGGCCACCCATAGTGGACAGGTTTCAGCTGGACTTTCAGACTAAGATAGACTAGGGAGAAGGACTCGGCAGCCCACTCCCAAAACAATTCGTCATTGAAAATCTGAATAGTAGAGAAGCACTGTCAAATATGTTGTTGCTGTTGTTGTTAGGTGCCATTGAGTCCGGTCCGACTCATAGCAACCCTATGTACAACAAAATGAAACACTGACTGACACTGTGTCAAGCCTGGCACTATTATCAGTGCTTCTCTGCTATTCATAGGGTTTTCAATGGCTGATTGTTTGGGGAGTGGCCACCCAGGTCCTTCTCCCAAGCCTACAGCCCCTGGTATTCCCAGGCAGTCTTCTATTCAAGGATTAATGGGTCCAACCTTGCTTAGGTTCCAAGATCAGATGGCATCGAATGCCAAGGTGGTACAGCTGTAGACACTTTCAAATATAGTGCTGGAAAATGAGCCTCCCAGGCCGGAAGGCATTCAAGAAATGACTGGGGTAAGGTTGTCTCCTCAAATTAGAGTCGACCTTAATGACAGGAATGGAGTGAAGCCCTGGGACCTCCTTTTACTGAGGTGGCACTACTCAAAATGAGAAGAAGCACAGTGGCTTCATCAAGGGGCTCAAACATAAAAAAGTCATGTGTATAGCATAGTGTTGGGTAGTGTTTCATTCTGTTGTACACAGGGTCACTATGAGTCAGATCCAATTCAATGGGCACCTAACAACAACAACTGATTTCATAGATATATTGTAAAATTATTGTTAGACTTGTAAGGATAAAATATACAGGTTATAGATTGCCTGGTATAAAGTATGTAACACTGAAAGTTATTGTTTTAGTTTGTTTTGCATGGCTTTTGTTTGTTTTGTATAGTTTGTTTTGTAACAGAATATCACAGACTGATTAATATATACAGAAAAGAAAATTATTTCCTTCCATTCTGAGGGCCAATATCAAAATGCTTGTACCAGCTAAGAGCCTTCTAGGTGCATCACCTCATAGCAGAGGCAAAAGGAGGAGAGGATGAGAGTGACAGGACCTGAGGGAGGAGGGTCAAACTCAAACTCATCCCTTTAAGGAACTCATTCCTGCAATTACAGCATTAACCCACTGGCTCCACCCTGGAGGCCTAATCTGCCCCCCTTAGGCCCCACCTCCCAACACCGTTGCATTGGGTTTCCAACACATGCGCACTGGGAGACACATACAAACCATAGCAGTTGTTAGCACCTTGCAGGATGGGATTCTGCCCCCATAATTCTACTTCCCCATCTTCCCTCTCCCAATCATCATGCCTCATACAGAATCCCTATGAGATTGGACAAGAAATTACCACTGCAAAGTCTATTGGCAGTCATGAGTAACTTATACTAACTGGTGAATGAAATTCTATCTCAGGGGTGAGTGACTGAGGATCACTTGCTGTAGACAGTGCTTGGCACATCTATGCAGCCTCCTCTTGGTGATTTTTAATGGAGAGTGGGAGGAAGTAAGAATATAAGGTAGAGTGCAGCTCATTCCCCTCAGGCAGAGATGCCACCCAGGAGAGAAAATTCATTGCCTATCAAACCCGGTGGGGATGTTTAAAAGAATTGCTATGGAATTTAAAAGAAAAATTAAAAGCAGCACAGAAAAGGAAAACAGGCGAATAGAAAACTCAATGTCACACCTTACAAAGAAACTCATATTTAGGTACCAGCTTACTGTTTGTTATGGTCAGAATCTAAAATGTCCCTAAAGGTCATGCATTTGGAGGCTATGAAACTTTGGGAGGTGGACCTTGCTTTGTGGTAGTAGGTCACTAGGCATAGCCCTTTGTAAGTTTTACGTGGGCCCCTGGTTCCGGCCACTCTTTGTTCCTTATCCACCATAATGTGAGGTCCACTGCCATAAGCCCTGCGTTCTGCCCTGCCACCATGCCTGTCCTAAGGCATGATGCTGCTATGGACTGAAATCCTCTAACCATGAGCCCCAGTGAATTATTCCTCTTGTGAGTTTGTTTGTGTCAGGTATTTTGCCACAGTTGATGCACAAGCTGACTAAGACATTGCTATTAAGCCAACAAGAGAGGACCTTGCAATGGGACCTGGGATGTTCTGGAAAGATGAGCTCACTGGGAACCGGAATAAGCTCTTTTGAATATTTCCTATCTCGTATCATACACAAGAATAGTAGTCTGTAAGACAAGTCTACATGTGAGCAAGTTTCAATAAATGAAATATAAATATTTTAGAAATCATTTATAAAATAATGGGGGGGGGTCAGGAGAGAGATGAAGAGGCCTCAAAATAAAGTCCATTCCTTCTGATCCATTTTCTAAGAGATTGCATGTGTGTGCACACGTGTGTGTGTCTGAGTGTGTGAACAGGTGTTACCATCAGTAGCTCTCGAACTAAGCTAATGACAGAAATAATCATTATTCTATGCTTCAGGGAAGAAATTAATTGACTATAGGTATAAAAATACACTTTTATTTTTATATTAAGAATAACTAAGTTACAGTGGGCTGAAAGTTACAGTGGGATTCAATTGTGAGGAATATTCTAACAGCAGTCTTTCATTCCTTTCCTCATTCAAGTAATTAGTTTCTTCTCTGGCTCTTTGTAACCAATTTGCTCCATAGAGTTGGGATGACAAAAAATATATAATTATTGCTAATGCTTATAATGGATTTCATCTTTCCCCTTCTCCTATCAGCATTTATGTTATTCAACTTTGTGATACCATGACAAACACCTGAGACAATCGGCTTACAGAGAGAAAAGGTTTGTTTTGGCCTGTGATTTTCAAGGTTTCAGTCTGTGATCAGGCAAACCTATTGCTTTTGGGCATCTAGTAGGGGTACAGCAGCAGGGAGTGGGTGGCAGAGCAAAATTGCTCACCTCATAGAAAGCAAAGAAAAAAGGGAAGAGACCAGGGTCCCATGACCCCCTCTGAGGGGCACATCCCCAATGCACTAAAGACCTTCTGCTAGGAGTTTCCATGACCTTCCAATAGTACCAAGATGGGGACAAAGCTTTTAACATACTGGCTTTGGGAGAATATTCCAGTACCTAATCACAGCATGTTCTTTCAGTTCTTCTCACTGTAACCTTGAGCCTGGAATTCAACTTTGAAAAATGCAATTGGTCTTAGACAGGGTCAGTAACAAAGTTACTTATCTGTAAAGAGAGAGATAGCAAATATTTTTGGCTCTGTGGGCTATAAAATCTCTGTCACAGCTGCCTGACCCTGCCCTTGTAGTGTGAAGCACAGATAATAGGTAAATGGATGAATGTGACTGTATTTCAACAAAACTTTATTTATAGACACTGAAATTGGAATTTCACATAATCTTCTTGTGAAATTTTCACAATATAGTCTTGATAGTTTCTTAACTATTTAAAAAATGTAAAAATTCATGTTTAGCTTGTGGGCAGTACAAACAGGAGGCAGACTGGATTTGCAGGTCACTGTTTGCTGGCCCCTCATCTACAATGCTGTGCCCTTGGGTAAATGAGCCTTGACTCAGCTTGACAAGGTGGAACTGCTTTGATTCAGTTGATGCCTAGGCAGGAAGAGCAGTGCGCCACATTCCCTAGCCTGACACTCCTGGGAAGAAACCAAGAAATGGCTGATCCCTAAACCAGAGATCAGAAGGGGTATCCCCAAATTGTTCCCCAAAGCCATGATACCCCTCTAAGAAAATGACCAGTGGGGGATACTTTCCTCCCTCCCTTTTCATTTCAGCTCATATATCTTGATACCTGCCCCAACCACCAAAAACATATGAGACATTCTAGGTTTCAGAAAGCAGCACAACACTGAAGAACATTAGATAATGTCATAGTCTTTTTCTGTGGCAGTAACACAATCTGAGTCTGGGTAATTTATAAAGAATAGAGACTTATTCTTACAGAAGATACTAGCATCTGGCAAGTGTTTTCTTGCTGCACCATAATATGGTGGAGGGCATCATGCGGCAACAAAGCACCAACCCAAGACAGAGAGCTCACTCTTATAACAAAGCCACTCCCACAATAATGGCATTGATACACTCCTGAGGGTAGGTCATGGCTTAATCATTTTCTAAAGGCCTCATATCTCTTTTTTTTTATTAGACATTTTTAATGTACACCGTAATGTGATTCATTCTGACATGCTTTTCATTGTAGCATTTACATATATATGCATTTTGATGTACATTATTCATATAGGTGCCCCCTTACCTTCTTGTATGATTCCCCCCACCCTCCCTATCTAAGCCTTCTCTATCTTTTACTTGGTAATATTTTTCTATATGTACTTGAGTTCCAGTTCTGTTTAAGATAGAAATTTTTCCTGTAGTGAACTTTGTTTTTATCTTGTCAGAACAATCACATGCATTTTCTAGACCATTTATATTGACACCATTCTTAGCTTTTTTTTTCCATTTTATCTTGATCTGACCTTTGAATAGGATGTTTCCTCCTTATAATTTTGATTCAACTCCCACATATGAGTGAGAACATGTGGTGTTTCTCTTTCTGAGCTTGGGTTCATTCACTTAAAATAATTTTCTCTAATTCCATCCATTTTGCTATGAATGACCTTATTTCATTTTTCTTGATTGCTGAGTAGTATTCCATTGTGTATATGTACCATAGTTTTTTTATCCATTCTTCTGTTGAAGGGCACTTTGGTTGATTCCATATCCTTGCTATTGTGAAAAGTGCAGCATTGAACATGGAGATGCAGGTGTCTCGGTGGTATGATCTCTTAATACTGTTACAATGGTGTATCAGTTACTTTTTCTGTTGCTGTGACCAAATACCTGTGAGAGCAACTTACAGGAAGAAGGATTTCTTTTGGCTCACGATTTCAGAAGTTTCAGCCCACCATGGTGGGGGGACATGTGGAGCAGAGCTGTTCACTTCATGGCAGCCAGGGAGCAGAGTGAAGACGGTAAGGGTCCAGGGCCAGATATGCCTTTCAAAGACAGGCCCCGGTGACTGATTTCCTCTGACCAGGCCCCACCTTCCACAGTCCCAACCTCCCAACAGCCTATTCCAATTTTGAGGCCATGGATGGATTAAACTATTGATTAGGTGAGATCCTTCATGATCTAATTGTTTCTGGAAATACCCTCACAGACATACCCAGAGGTGTTTTACTAATCTAGGCATCTCTCAGCCCAGTCAAGTTACCAGCTAAGACTAACAATCATAAATAGAATTAAATTTCAATTTGAGTTTTGGAGGGGACATTCAAACCATGTTATTGTTAGGTGCCATTGAGTTGGGTCTGACTCATAGTGACCCTATGAAAAACAGAATGAAACGCTACCCAACACAGTGCCAAGTGCACAATCTTTTTAAGTTTGAGCCCAGTGTTTCGGATACTTATGTTTCTTCTCATTTTGAGTCATGGCACATCAGCAATAGGAGAGGTTCTAGGGCCTTTATTCCATTCCTATCATTAAGGTCGACTTTACTTTGGGGAGGCAACTCTTTCCCCAGTGGTTTCTCAAATGCCTTCCAGCCTCAGGGCTCATTTTCTAGCACTATATTTTATAGTGGTTCTCTGCTATTCATAGAGTTTTCAATGGCTAATTGTTTTGGGCATGGGCTGCTGGTCCTTCTCCTTAGTCTGTCTTAATCTGGAAGCTCAGCTGAAACCTGTCCACCACGGTGGCCCTGCTGGTATCTGAAATACCAGTGGCATAGCTTTCATCATCACAGCAACATGCAAGTCCCCAGAACATGACAAACTGACAGACATGTGGGGGATTGAAACCACAGTAAATAACAAATAAGGCTAGATTAATGGTGGTAGTGAACTAGACCATACCATGCACTGAGAAGTATGGGCTACAGTTTCTTCTCTTACAACTGGAAGGACTATAGAACCACAGGACCATTAGAATATGGCAGAAGTGACACTGGGCCAATCCTTTGGAGCCCGGTAGCTTCCACTTCCTTTCCTTGAAATGCTCAATCTTTGGGAAGCCATCAGCCATAAGTAAGTTTGATTACCTGAAATGACTGCTTGCGGGTGCTCTGGTGGACAGTCCAGCCATGTGCATCTTCCAGCCCCTCCCCACTAAAGTGCCAGGCATGTAAATGAAGCCATCTGGAACCTTCCACGTGACTCATCTGCCAACTGATACTACCTAGTGGCTTTTATTGATGCCACAAGGAACAAAAGAATTTCTCAGCTGAGTCCCATAAGGATTCCTGCTCTGCAAAACCATGAGGTATGGTAATTTAAAAGTTTTATTATTTTAAGCCACTAAATTTGGGTGTAGTTTGTTACATAGCATAGAGAAATAGAACAGTAAGTAAGAAGAAAAATGCACATTCATCTTACCCTCCAAAAAAGTGGTATGAGTGAAGTTTGGATCAGGAAAAGGCCCATAATGGCTGGAGTACCTGGAGAAAGCCAATGAAGGAAAGAAAGTGGAGGCTGGACAGAAAAGGAAAGGCAGGCTTTGTCTAGGCATCATGAGAAGGGCAGGAGAGTGGGTGGAAATGGAACCCCAGGCCAGGGAGAGTGTGTTTGTGTGTGAAGGGTGTGGTGTCATCGGGGATGGAAATGGGAAAAATGATTCTCAACAAGAAAAGGTACAGTCAGGACACAGGGCAAGCCCACTTGGCTCTTGATAAGTATCAAGTTCCTTTGGCAACTCAGTACCTCAGTGGTGGATAGTGCTGGTAGTAGTAGTGGTAATAGGAAAGAGGTGGTTATAAGCCCTGGCTCTGGCAACTTCATTCCTAGAGACATGAGATCAAATGGCCTGTCATGCAACAACAATTAAGCACAGAAAATCCTACAGCCTGTTGGTAGCTCCCAAGAGAGCTTCTCTAACCTTGAGCAGCTGGCAGGAGATGGGGAGAGAGAGGAGAGAGAGGCAGGGGGGGGGGGGAATGAACGTGAGTGTATGTCAGTCAAGGGGCTGACAATGTTGCTTGGCTTCCCAGTTTGTTTTCTATACTTCATTCATGCAAGGATTCTGGGTCCAATATCAACATCCCTAACCAACCATATGCATTAAACACCACTAATTTAATCAATCCTTAAGTGTTTTCCAAATTAGGACTTTTCACATCCCCTTAGCTGACCCTAAAATCTTCCTATTGAATATCTTGCAAAGTCAATTTCCACAATTCTAATAAGACAGTTACCCTTACTTCCATTTTCCTACACTGATAGCAGTTTATATGTATTCATCTGGACTTATGAGAAGATCCTTTAAGCCCCCCCCCCAACTCCCTCCTGGCTGGCATCAGGAAGAGATAAATCAAATTCATCCATGACAGTTGCCAAGCACTAGAATATTGCCTTGAGAAATTCCTGAAAACACAATATGTTGAAATACATCAAAGACTCTTGGAACTGACAGACAGGATGACTGAGTTGCCATGATGGTGAAAGGTAGACAAAAGCTGGCAGGAACATTAACAAAACTAGAATTGACTCTGCCCTCTCAGTCTCTCCAGGAAAGACCAACCACGTCAAACTTGAAAATTCTCTTAACTTCAGGGTTCCAAGTGATAAACTTACTTTAGATGCCTCAATTGCTTTCATGCCTGGTAACTGTCCTCTAATTTCTGTGCAGAAGGATAGTAGGTTTGGAGAATCCTTTTGTAAAGAGTTTTTGGAAGTAAATATTCAGGAACAAATTTCAGGTTAACCTAATTTCATTTGATAATAAACATTTTTTGTTGAGAGCACTTTTCTCTCTCCTGGATAGTAAATTGTACTTTATAGTAATGAAAAAATAAAAACTTTAAATTCCAGATATAGTGGCTTTTGAACTCTTTGCTCACAAGTAAACTCTTAGAGCAAAGACATTGGCACAAAGTGTTTTCTTTATTGGTATCCACTGTCTCACACACACACACACACACACACACACACACACACACACACACACTTAACAGCGGAAAGTGCTGCTAAGTGCTTGAAGTTAAACTGTTTAAGTTTTCACATTTAATGAAGACCAGAGCTACTGAGATTCCGACAGGAGTATTCATGAGCATTTACCTCATACACGCAAATATAGACTGGGGGTCCCTTGTTTATAATTCTGAAATACAAAGTGCTCCCAAAACAAATCTTTCTCATAACTCATTTGGTGGTAATACCTGAGCTAAATGGATGTAAGTCTCCTATTGACCATCTGTATCCCATGTAGTGTGAAGAGACAGATTTCACTGCAAAACTTTAAGGAAATGAATTTCAAGGTGCTATCTCAGACTCTACAGGGGTGTAATATACAGTACATGCACAGTATGACTCTTCCAAAGTTAGAAACTGAGTTCCAGGGCATTTCTGACCCCAAGAATTTCAGATAAGGGACCAGGCACCTACTTGGGGCTCAGTATTTTGCTCCTTTAGGGCTGCTATAACAAAATGCCAAAGACTGGGTGGCTGATAAAGAACAGACTTTTATTTCGCACAGTTCTGGAGGCTGGGAAGTCCAAGACCAAGTGCCAGCAGGCCGAGTGTCTGGTGAGGGCCCACCCTCTGGTCTGTAAATGGTCATTTTTCTGTGTCCTTACATGATGGCTCTCTCTCAGGTCTCTTTTGTAAGGGCCCTAACCATAGGGTTGCTATGAGTTGGACCCAATTTAACAACAACAACAATGATCCTATTCATGAAGATTCTGCATCCACCACCTAGTGACCTCCAAAAGCCACCCCCCCCCATGCCATACCCTTACCTCAGAGGCTTGGATCTCAACATGTGAATTTTGAGGAGGACACAGATACTCAGACCCCAGCAATGGGTATGCACAAGAGCAGAGACTAGAAAGGCTGGAGAAGGAGCACTAAGGCCAAGGCCACTGTATCCCTTGGTTAGCAAGGCTGGAGCCAAGTCTCCCGGCAGTGTTAATGCCGTGTAATTGGAAGGGTCTGCAGAGCAACACTTGCAAAGGCCAACACAACACCAATTGACTTTCAAAAAGTTCCAATGACCTTTAAATAGAGTGTCAGAGCATGATAAAATGAACTAACTCGAACCTTCTCTGGACTATCAATTATACAATTGAACAAGTCACAAAGTACAAGCAAGTGTGGCTCAGAAACAAAGCAGGGGAAAATTATGGACATGCCTTATAGTTAAATCTGTTTAGGATTTTCTGTTAGAGAGCTGGTCTTCTCTTGCCTGCTGGGGTTGCCAGCTTATAATTGCCAGGGTAGGCCCTAGGTGCAGGCTGCTGTGTCCCCACCTCAATCAGGGTGATTAGAGTGGCCTCTCAGGAGAGACAGTCTGTCCTTCTAAAGGTGCAAGGGCTAAAGGTCAGGTCAGACTGCAGCTGTCAAGTGTTCTTCAATATCACCACAGGAAGAGCTCAGGGATAAGACAGAGACCTGATGACACAAATCCCTGGATCCAGGTGTAGCTAACCCTTGGCCTTCTGATATGTGAGGGGGAAAAACATCCATATTCACTTTTGCTTGGGCAAGTTTGAGTTGGTTTCAGTCACTGTAAAAGAAAACTCCATAGGCAATTTGTTCTTGAAGTCTCTTAAATTTGGAGAATACATGCACTTTTCCTAAATGTCAACTTAAAGAAAACTTCGTAACAACTCTCTTCCTTCTTTCCTATTATGGACTAACTTATGTTCTCCAAAATTCATGTGGTGAAACCCTGACCTCCTAGGTGAGGGTATGTGGAGATGAGGCCTTCAGGGAGGTAATGAAGATTAAGTGAGATCTTGTGAGGGAGGAGTCGTGATCTAATAGGACTGGGACATAAAATAAAGAGCCACCAGACTGCTCTCTCTTCTCCTCCAATCACACAGAAAAGAGGCCAGGTAAAAACACAGGACAGGGCAGCAGTCTATAAGCTAGAAAGAGCTCAACCCTTGGTTTAGGCTCCAGAACTATGGGGAAATTCCTTTCTGTTGTTTAAACCATCTATTTTTCTTCCTTGAGACAAAGTCCTACTATGTAGCCTAGGCCAGCCTTGAACTCATGGTCCTCCTGCCTCAGCCTCCCAAGTGCTGGGAATACAAGTGTGGGCCACTACCCCAGGGTAGTCTGTGGTATTTTGATACAGCAGCCCCACCTGACTAATATACTCCCTATATAGCTTCTGAGAGAGCACATTTGACAATTTGTCACATTATAAGGGTCACTTTTTGTTCCACTTTCTCTATCTCTTTCCAAAAGGAAAAGTTGTAATAAAGTAGGAAATGGAAGACCACCTTCCAAAAACTGGAACTGCCTGAAGGTATTAGTGACCCTAAGACAATAAAAGAAGCAGTCCAAGATATTTTAGTTTAATTCCTTCCTGTTTTCTATGAAACATGAGCTGACTGTGATTCAGTAACTTCATTTGAAATCACCGTGACTGAAGATCAAAATCAAAATATAGTGTTTAACTACTAGTCATCATGATTCAAAAATCATCTCTAGGATAGATTCATCTTTGACACTAATCAACCAAGAGTATTTTCTTTAATTCAACTGTAAGAGGAAATATTTTCAAGTGAAGCTTAGAAGGATACAATTTTGACTTTTGGCCACAAGACTTCAATTTTGACCAAGAATCCTCCAAACACTAGTTATATGATACATAAAGATGATAGGAGAAGAAGTCACCTATTCACATCAGAATCTCATCAAATAATATCTCACTGTTTCATTGGTTTTGGAAACTGGATTAATTGTATGGTGAGAACTTGAGTGTCATTTTTTTCTCATTACTATTTTTTTTTTCTTCTGCAGTGCTGGGGGTTGAACCCATGCCCTTGTGCATGCTAGGCAAGTGCTCTAACACTGAGCTACACTCCCAGCTCCTTTATCATTTTTTATTTTGAGACAAGGTCTTAAAAAGTTGCATAGGCTGTCTCTGGCCTCAAACTTATAATACTCCCGCCGTAGCCTCCCAAGTTTCTGGGATTATAAATTTATACCACCATACCTAACTCATCACTATCTTTGATATGTTCTGTTGGATCTCCATTTCTGCAAGTGGACATCATCTCGGGAAGACCTCATAGTTTTTCAATCACTTTCACTTATAAGAATAGATTTATTTAGGGAAACTAAGGCTTATACATTTTTTATAGTTCTAGTGAATCTCATCCAAAACTTCAGTCTCATATGCAATCCAAAGCTTCGCTGGTCCTACCCATCCTGCAAAGCCCATATTGGGGAAGAATCCCAGGCCCCTTCCTTTTCCCTCCCTGGCATCTTCCCTGGATCCTCTTCATCTTCCTGTTGCTGCAGCTCCTGCAGTGTCAACAAAAGGGGAAGTGACATCAGCTGGTGCTTTTTGCAATTCTCCCTTGGCTACCAAAGCTGTCCATGCCAGGCAAGAAGTCCCCCATTTGTACTTTCATGGGGTGCAGTTTTAGGTTGTGACTGGCTTTTGTGACCTCTACCCTCACCCTCCACACATACCTCCTACTTGAGCATATACTTCACAGTCCTCACTGCCTGGTTTACCTCATCCCTAAGGCTCTTTTTCTAGGCAGGGAACCAGCAAGAATTGTTCAACCTCTGCCTTTCCCAAGGAATGTTGCTTGGTCCAATAAAAACATACATACCTTTCTCTGTCAAATGGGGAAAGCTAAGCTTGCTAACTTCTGAACATCTTCTTCCTTTCCTCACTTAGGTGAGCTGACTTAGCAACTTTGTATTCATCAAATTCTCCATGTTGGGAACAGGTACCTGTCTCCGTATCCACATACCCCCAAACCCATCCCTGTGCTCCACTCTCCTGGGGCCGGATACAGCACAGCAAGCATCCAGCTGGGAAGTGACATGCCAACCTCCCATTGTGGCCATAATCCCAATCTCTAGATTAGAGTCCTCCTCTCTTGCCTTGGGTGGAGAGGAGATGAGAGCACTCTTCTCTCTGCTCTGTTCATGGCAGCAGGAGGGGAAATGCCCCAGCATTCTCTACAGGACTCTGCGCAGACGACTGGCTCCAATCTCCTGAATCTAGTCATCTCCAGTGGAGGCTAGAACTGCAATGGGGGCTAACAGTCACTAGACCAACTTTAACATCTTTTATTAAACACTCCATATCCACATCTAGTAGCACATTTTAGAACATTAGATAATCACCATTCATTTTCAACTTCAGAGTATCAATTTCTTCCGATAATTGGGAAGGCCCCATTCAACATTCTTACTTCAAATTGCATTTCAGGAAAATTAGCAACTTTGTGCTGAAAACATCTTACCAAACTCAGCAAACCTAGTAGCCATAAGTGGACCTTGTCAAAAATACTAACTTTATAGAGATTCTACTCTAACAATAGTGAGTATTAAAAGCATATAATGTCCTACCTACACAATCATACTTCATACATGTGAAGGCATACTTAAGGCACAGCTTAACTATAATACTGTTTTCTGACTAAAATGTACAGCTATGTGAACACCTGAATGAAATTTTCTAAATTTTTACTTGATTAAAGGGTAGCTGAAGCAGATAGTCCAGGTAAGCTACTTCTAGAAGAGGACCTTAGAAGATTCATCAGTGTTGAGGTCTTTTTAGTTAGCTATTTGAGACTCTTGCTCATTAAGCATTTTTCTCCTCAGTGACCTGAATCAGAGGGCTAACAGTAGCAACCACACTCTGTGTTTTCACCATAGTGCAGCATTATACAGTCTGCCAGCACTTTCCTGTATACTCAATCAATCAATCTCCTCAGGGATTATCAGCCTTTTAAAACATTTTGTTGAATCTACTACAAGGATGGGCTAGGGTTTAGCTCAGTTGGTAGAGTGCTGCTCTGTAGTCCCTGAGGACCTGGGTTTGATCCCAAGTGCTAAAAAATTGGAAGAAGGATGTGGCAGTCTATCCCCCAACCAAAAAAAATAAAATAAAATAAAATAAAATTTCTGAAACAATCAGCCATTGAAAACCCTATGAGGGTCGCTATGAGTTGGACAGGACTCGATGGCACCTAACAACAACAACAACTACTACAAGGCCATTACAGAATAAAAGCCACTAATTTGAATGTCTAAGTTGCCAAGCAAATATAATGCCAAGGAAATATAATGCAGCAAGTAACAAGAGGGAATGGTAGGGACTGTGAAGGGAATGGTGGGGACTGTGGCAAACTTGAAATCACATGCTATCCTGAAAAAATGAAAACTGCTACTCAGTGTCAATTAGCTTTGGCATGCAGTTGCAATGTTAATTCATCATCTGACTTCTAAAGAAAATTTAAGGTGGCTAGAGGTGTGGCTTAGTGGTACAGCACCAGCCTAACATGCACAAGACCCTCAGTTCAAACTCCAGTAATGTCAATTAAAGAGAGAGAGAGAGAGAAAGAGAGAGAGAGAGGATAAAATTCAAAAATTCAATTATTGTGAAATCTACTCATTTTTTAAAAACGGTTGAATCTAATTTTTTAGACATCCAGGCAAAACTAAACTAAACAAAATAAACCTCTCACAATGCCGTCATCTGTGGCTATCAGTTTATAATCTCTCTCTAAAACACATATTATTGGTTGCATTATTCAGAGTCTCTCTGCAGACCTTGAGAACAGTTTCCTCCAGTTAATGTACGAAGAACAGGAATATTTTTCCTGAGTTCCTGTTTTCTTGTTGATCTCACAGACACGGGGATTAAAGACAATAAGGCTTCCATTGTCTCCTTGGTTGGTGGAAAGCACAGGGGGTACTTAAGGGGTAGCATGTGTGCTTGACATGCATGAGGACCTAGGTTCAATCCTAGAATTTCCTGGCCAAAAAACCAAACCAAACCAAACCAAACCAAACTGAGTAATGTAATTACATAGCAGTGATTTCAAACTCAGATGTAATCAAGACCTGGATATTGTAGGAGCTGGGGAGGATAGTCCACAAAGCCACTGCATTGTAAAGTGCACAATTTCCTAGAACACAATGTGATCACAGTACAAATGATGCCCCCTGGAGTTGTGCAGGGCAGCACATTGCTTCTGAAGATGCTAAAACCTACCATGCTCACAACAACAACAACAAATTAACAGCCTAGCCTTGGAAGTGGTACCTCAGTTTGAGAATTGGGCCAGAGAATCTTGCCAAATATAATAAATGGATACATTTAAGGATCCCAATTCCAATAAGCCTTGTGAAGATGAAGTGGGGTCTCCTACAGTATACCTTGAAGAGTATCACCTCACTATAACATGGGCTCTAAAATTCAGGCCATGGGCAGCTTTGTAAGTGAGAGAGAAAAAATAAATTCTTTGAAATTTTCTGTAATCAAATCCCCAGAGAGAGCTTCAAAATGAATCTGCTATGTACTAAACTTTGTTCTTTCCTTCAGCTTGAATTATAGTGTGGTTCTAATGTATTTGGATTAAATTATAACTGTATAAGAGCACAGAATGTTCCCAGGTCCTAAGGAATTCATTGTTCAGATTCAGTATTGTTCTTATTCTTAGTTTCTTTCTTTCTTTTTTTCTCATAAATAATTCTAGAGCTGTGAGAACCCTTTTCCCTAAGCACTTCACAGAACTGTGGTGCTTTGTTGTAAAGGCAGGTTGACCCTCCCCTCACCCCTGGACGGTGGCCAACCCTCAGGAGGCTCCTGAGCTTTAATGGGATACAAATGTTTAGGGGAAACCCTAAAGTTGTTTTGAAGAATCTTAGGGTTCCACAGAATGTGGTTCAAAAACTACTACTTTTCAGGATAACATCACCAGAACAAATAGAAAATACAGTGCCAGATAATTCTGGTTTCCACAGCAACTTTAACATCACTGGCAAAACTCCCACTGAAGTTAAAAGCATCTTTGTGCAAAAGAGTTTTAAAAGCACTCCTCTGACAGGTGCTGACCTATGCCGATGGTATGTTTGTGGAATACACATGTATGTTTCAGATGACTGCTATAAGCTTTCCTCAATTTCAATACCAGAGTTGACAATTACGGCAGCAACTAGCTACTCAAGTGAAATTCTAAAATTGAATAAAGTATACCATAAGCAGGGCAGCGGTGCATGCTTGTAATCCCAGCGACTCGGGAGGCTCAGGTAGGAGGACAGTAAGTTCAAGGCCAGAGGTAGCCTGCATAACTTAGTGAGACCCTTTCTCAAAAAGTAAAAAATGGGCTCAGGGTGCATCTCAGTGCTAGAGCAGTTGCAAAGGATGTGTGAGGCCCTCAGTTCAACTTCCGAATATAACAAAAATAAATAAATAAATAAAACATACACTATAATTCTGTTTACTAAAAGCAAGTGGCTAATTTTATTATTTAAATTTGAAAAGATTTAGTATGTCTCAAAAGCAGCAGCATGTTTCCAAACTCACTCTTACCAGGCATAGGAGAACTTCTGCAATGGAATCACTGTGGTGGGTACAAAAGCCCTTGCTTTTTGTGTCTAGCCTAGTTATAGTACAGTGTGCGTGTGTGTGTGTGTGTGCGTGTGTGTGTGTCTGTGTGTCTGTGTGTGTGTGTGTGTCTGTGTGTGTTGTGTGCATGTGCTGTCTTGACCTGTTTTCAGGGGCCAGTCAGTTCTGGAGTAGTCAATTAAGTTCACACTCCCAACTACTTCCCTTAGCCATTTTGGACCACTGTGCACCCACCCTAATCACCCTGGGACTAGGTACCAGACAACCAGGGACAGCTCCTATGCCCTAGAGCCAAAAGAAATTGTTCAAATTACCCAATTCTAAATCTGCCTACCCTGACCCACCCCAATGCTTCCCCAGAGTGACCTTGTATAGCCAGCCATGCTCTCTCTAGGGAATTGCACTATAGTGTTGATGAGCGCACCCCAAATACATGTGAGTTAAAGGCTTGGTCTCCAGCCCATGGCACTATTGGGAGGCAGTGGAACCTTCAGGAGGTAGGGCCTAGTGAGAGGTCTTCTGGTCATTGGGACTATGCCCTTAAAGGGAATATGGGATCCCAGGCCCCTCATCTTCCTTTCTGGCACATTCTGGCCATGAGGTGAATGGTTTTGCCATGAGCTGCCACTATGATACACTGCATCACTACAGGACCAAAGGCAGCATGATCAACCAGTGACGGACTGAAACCTCTAAAACTGTAAGCCAAAGTAAACCTTTCCTATCTATAACCTGGTTAGCCCTTGTATTTGTTACACTAATGGAATGCTGACCAACATAAATTGTGTGTAACAGAACCATAAAATTCTTTCATGTTTCTCCCTCTTGATCTGCGTCTGGCCTCACTAGACTTCAGGCAAGGTAAGATGACTAAAACACTAGTCTATAACCTTTCACAATAAAGAACTCTAAGCCTAATGGTAGGGCATGCTAGAAGGAATGTATGGGAAACAGGAGCCACTGCTAACGTGCCAAGGAGCCCAGAGCCTTTGGAGCGCCCCAAGGTGTGGCCCTTTGACATGCTGAACTGGAAAAATAGTCCTGGAATTATGGTCTGACACTGCCCCCACTTCTCATCCCTTTCATCTCTGGATTCTTTCTTTCTCTTTTTCTCCTGCAGGCACAGAGAAGAACTTACTCTGATAGCCCCTTATCTGCCTTAAGACTGGTCCCACCAAAGAAAATATAATTACCTTCCCTCACCTCCCTGAAATCTCATTACCTATAGAATAAAAGAAGATTGAGGACACACCTGGATGGACTCTTGTCACAAGATAATGTCTGTCTCTTGGATTCATTCAAATTCAAAAGAAAATCATTTTATAAGTTTATTTCTGTCTCTCAAGTCCATTCATTCTCCCTAATAATCATTCACTATCCCTCAAAA
The DNA here is from genome assembly GCA_007922755.1 of Pedetes capensis. NCBI lineage: Eukaryota > Metazoa > Chordata > Mammalia > Rodentia > Pedetidae > Pedetes > Pedetes capensis. The sequence continues at coordinate 76,786 of VMDO01004410.1, forward strand.
TTCCTTACATTTCCCTAGCCCCATTTTCCTCTATGAAGACAGGTTGATAAGTACCTGAAATTGACTGAGCTGTTGGCTTATCATACTCTTGTGATTCTCCTATGTGCATGTTAATAAATTTGTGTATCCTCAATCCTATTCACCTGTCATCAGTTCATTCCAGCAAACTTTAAGAAGGGCAGGGGAAATTTTCCATTCAACCATACAACCCTCTGAGACACAGCTCCACAGGAACTGGATGTTCTCCATGTGACACAGGCATTCTGCCTTTTGTTTTGTGACTCCACCCAAGATTTGTAGTTTGAGACACAGAGGGATTGCTCTTCTCTGTGATTTGTTCTCCCTTAAGCCAAAAGAAAGGAGAAAAAGCTCAAATTGGACAATAATTTAAGGCTGCTGACTGACACACTGCACACACCTGGGCTAGCAACAGGACTATTGAAAGGACAACTCTCATGCATGTGCTGCTAAAAAGCAGGTGAGACTCGACCTGTGAAAAGGGGCAAGGCAAAGGAACCCATAAGTCCACATAGACTATCAGAAAAGGCTAGCTGGGTATGGTGGCACATACCTGTAATTCCAGCATTCTGGAGTCTGAGGCTGAGGATTGCAAGTCCAAGTCTATTTTGGGTTATATATTGAGACTCCATCACAACACAAAACAAAACAAAATCCCCAAAACAAACAAAAAGGCCTAGATCTGATAGTATTGGAGGCAGGTTGGTTATATAATGTGATGACCTCAGTGAATACACCTTTTCACCATTATGCAAAAGTTCCATAATTAACACTTACACACCAGGGAGAATAAGACCATGTATACTTTCTCAAAGTCCTGTGAATCAAACTACTAACAGATTATATACACCACAAACTGAACTAAAAAATGATTTTAGGTGATGTTAGACTTTTAAAAATATTCTAGAATTTGTGAAGCTAAACAATCTATTTGTAAAATATCTACTGTTATATATGCTCTACAGAATAGTCTTTCCTCACACTGATACTACAATCAAAACATCATCTAAATAAATTCTATCATCATGATCAACAACCTAAGCATGATAGAGAAGTCAGTAACAGAATGCCCCATGGGGCACACTGGCATGGCAGGAAGCAGGGGTTCTCTAAAATGTAATGCCAGACCTGCACCAGTAAAGGCGTGGTTATGCTAGGGTAACAAACACTCTACACATCTTTGCAGTTTAAAGCAAGACGGTTTATTTCTTGGTTATGTTTAACAGATTGTGCTTATCTTTGTAATGTTTTCTCAAAAATCAAGCTGATAATGCAGCCACAACTCACACCTGTTCTTAAAATGGTTTGCATTCCACTAGCCAAAGCAAGCGTCAATCCAACTGCACTGGCCACATCCAACTTCAAGGAAGTGGGAAAGTAAAATCCTATGGCAAGGATAAGCAAACTATACCCCACAGGCCAGCGACCTGTGTTGGTAAATAAAGGGTGTGTGTGTGTGTGTGTGTGTGTGTGTGTGTGTGTGTGTGTTTTGGTGGTACTGGGGCTTGAACCCAGGGCCTTGCGGTTGCATGTTCTGCAAGTGCTGGACCACTGAGCTGTACTCCCAGCCCATTTTTTTTTACTTTTTTTTTTTTTTGAGACAGGGTCTCATTAAGTTATGCAGGCTGCCTCTGGTCTCGAACTTTGGATCCTCCTGCCTCCGCCTCCTGAGAAGCTGGGATTACAGGCATGCACCACCACACCCGGCTGGTAAATAAAGGTTTATTAGAACATTGCCATAGCCATTTGTTTACATGTCATCTATGGGTACTTTTTCCATAGTGCTGAGTGTTTACAACTGACAGTGGTCCACAAGCCTAAAATATTTACTGTCTGATCCTTTAAGAAAAAGTTGGAAGATCTCTAGCCTGCTGTATTAATGGTTTTCACTAGATTACATTGCAGTAACAAGCAACCTCCCATTCCTAGGGACTTATAAAAACAGGTTTATCTCCCACTTACATTACATCAGACATTACATGTCAGTGGTAGGCAGGCTGTGGTGCTGCTTTAGGTCCTCCTACATGGGCTGAAGGAGTACTCCCAATTGTAATTTACCATTCTCATAGCTGAACATGCCTGATCACATGAGGACTCCTAAGTCTTATTAATCAGAGAGTGGACAGCTACATCACTTCTGCTCACATTTTACTGTCCAAAGAAAGTCACATGGCCAAGCCTGAAATCACTGGATAGAGAGATACAAACTCCCCTACGAGTAGGCCATCTGACTATAAGTAGGTCAGTCTGACCAGCGTGTAAGGCTCTTAGGAAAAAAATACTTGGGAAGAATAACACCATTGGCCATATTTGCCCCACTTCCCGAGCAGTATGGGTGATATGCAGGGTGGGTGATAACCCACATGGCTGACATGACACCTTAAGGAGTAACAGAATGCTAGAGAGTTAGCTCAGTACTGAAAAAACCCTAGGACTAAAAGTTAGTAAACCATGGCTCTAGAACAAGTTCTGGCATCTCGCTGAACATTTATAGAGGCCTCCTCTATAAAATATGGTAATTGGACTTCATCACTGTTTTCAACCCTTTTATGTGAATGGATTTTGACCACGACCCTGCTCTCCACCATGGCTACTTCTCCACTTTGAGTAACTACAGACTGAGGATAGGTATTAAGCTAAAAACATTGCATTCGTCAGCCATAAGCCACCACTTAATACATCTAAAGGTAATTTTGAGAAAAGTGTGAATGATAGGACTTCTCCCTTGGACCTGCTGATTAACACCGGGGCAGATTTATATAGCAAACAGAAAATGGGGGCAGATATGCTCATTTTAAGGCAGTTTGTCCAGAATTACAAGCCCCCACAAAGCATGTCACAGATAGATATAATGGGATTGGTACTAACCTCACTAGACGGTTATTTGTTGTTTTTAGGTGCCATCAAGTCAGGTCCGACTCATAGTGAGTAATCACCTGTTAAACTATGTGCCTGACTTAGGAATGTCATGTCCACTTCTGTATCCCAGGGACTTAATACATAGTTAATGCTTATTATTTCTACACTAATTGATAAAAGGAATCATGTGTTCTACAATGCTTTTATTGTTATTGTTTTTGTTGTTGTTACTGTATTATTATTTTATGATGCTAGGGTTGACGCCACAGACTTGCACATGCTAGGCAAGCACTGTATTGCTAACCTATACCTCCAGCTCAGTAACGCTTTTAAATGATTTTTTATCTTCTCTGTCAGTCAAGTCCACACATACATTTGAGAATGGTGAGCATGTGCCTGAGTGAATCATATTACATATTTAGTTTATAGATAATGCTTGAGTTTATATAAATTTGCATTTTCTGTAATACTGCCTCAATCCTTCTGGGATTTCCTATCCATATGTTCTGATCTCTGGACCAAAGAAACACAAACAAATCCATCCTATGGTACAAAACCCAAAAAAACATGTTTCTGTTAGTTCAGTTCAGTCTTTAATCCAATAATAAGGCTCATCTCGGGAGTCAACCCTATTTGAAGAATTGGACTTAATTCTCCCTGCCTTCAACACATTTGCATTGGGGCTAATAATCTGTCATTAGAAAAAAATGTATAAAATCATGAAATACCTAATTATTAAGTATAACTTAAATTCAGACCTGCAGATGGGCCCAATCCCTATGTAAAGACAAAATGAATAAATTACTAAATCCATATACTTATAAACTGTGTCTTTTTTGTTTGTTTTTTGCTATCTACTCACATATTTGACTATATTATCCATTCTTAATCATCACTACACATCAGAATCACCTTGTCTAAGCTATAAAAATATACTAGACAACTGGGTGTGATGGCACACATCTTTAATCCCAGTACTTGGGTGGCTGGTGCAAGAGAATCATGAGCTCAAGGCCAGCCTGGGCTACACAGTGAGCTCCAGGCCAGACTGAGCTAAATAAATATTGAGACTCTGTCTCAAAAAAGGAGGATGAGGAAGGGAAGGGGGAGGAGTAGAAGAAGTATGTATACCACAGCTACTTGTTGTTAGATGCTATTGAGTTGGACCAGATTCATAGTGACTGTATATACAACAGAATGAAACACTACCATACACTGTGCCATGCATACAATCTTTTTGTTTGAGCCCAATGTTGCAACAACCATGTTTATTCTCATTTTGAGTCATGCCGCATCAGCAACAGGCGGTCCCTGGGGCTTTACTCCATTCTTGTCATTAAGGTAGACTCTACTTTGGGGAGGCAACTCTTCCTCAGTTATTCCTTGAATGCCTTCCAGCTTGGGGGGCTCATTTTATGGCACTATATCTGACAATGCTTCTCTGTTATTCATAGGATTTTCAATGGTTAATTTTTTTCAGGCATGGGTTGCTGGGTCCTTTTCCCTAGTCTGTCTTAATCTGGAAGATCAGCTGAAACCTGCCCACTATGGGTGGCCCTGCTGGCATTTGAAATACTGGTGGCATAGCTCCCAGCATCACAGGAACAGGCAAGCCCCTACAGCACGACAAGCTGACAGATACATGGAAGTACTTATCCTCCATCAAATTCTGATTTAGTTACCCAAACATAGATATTTTGTTTTCTGAGTTTATAGATGATTCTAAAGTGCATTCAAAGCTAAAACCTACTGGTGTATATCAATGACTACTATTTCTCCAAAGATGAGTAAATTTAACAGTTTAACTTTGAAAATCAGAATATTTTCCCCTCCTTTCTCAGATCCTGGGAATTTCTTTTACATCATAGTTATAGCTGACTGACCAGATTGTTATTCTATGTATTCCAGGCTGGCCTTGAATACATGATCCTCCTGCCTCAGCCTCCTGAGTATCTGGAATTATAATTGTGCACCACCCTGCCCAGCTGGGCTGTTCTGTTTTGAAGAATCTTATCAGTGCTTTTGTATCTCTTCGGGCTTTTAGTTACTTGATTTATATAATAAAGCAGAATGATCACTCCACTGAAAGGTCTCTTTCATAAATTCAAGGTAGAAATGTTCTAGAATTTCCACAAGGAGGAATTGTAAGGGATATTGTGAGAGAGTGAGATGATCACTAAAAAAAGGAAATACAGGTAGTTTTGGACAGTTGCTTCTGTTTCTTCCTCCTACTTGACTCAAAGTGTCAGCTCTATCATCTTTCTACTGCATAAATGCAAAAGACTACTGAAAAATACAATTGCAAAGTGATCTTTTACTACATTAACATTGCAGGGTGAATATAAAGGGAGACAAAACAGCCCTTTGTCAGATTTCACTAGGAAGTTGTCTTGATCCATTTTCTATGACTACAACAGAATACCACAGACTGGGTAATTCATGAAGAAAGAAAAATTGTTTGGCTCATGGATCTGGAAGCTGGAAAGTACAGAATGGAGGGGCTGCCTCTGGTGAGGGCCCTCTTGGTATGTCACACCATGGCAGAAGGCATCACATTGTGAGAATCAGAGCATGAGGGGGCTGAGTTGGCTTTTATAACAATCCATTCTTGCAAAAAATAACTCAATCCCGTGATAACTAACCCACTTCTGCAATAGCAACATCTATCTGTTCATGAGAGCCCTCATGATCTAATTGCCTTGTGATGTTTAATCTTGACTGTCAAACTGACTAGTTCAAGAGATGCCTAGGAGATTAGTAAAGCTCACTTTTGGGTGTGTCTGTGAGAGTGGGCTGGGATTTAGCTCAGTTGGTAGAGTGCTGCTCTGCAGTCTCTGAGGTCCTGAGTTCAATTCCCAGCACGGCAAAATGGGAGAAGGACGTGGCAACCCACTCCCAAGGCAATCCCGAAATAGCCATTGAAAACCCTATGAGGGTGGCTATGAGTCGGACTCGACTCGATGGCACCTAACAACTGTGAGAGCATTTCCAGGGAAGACTGACATTTGGGAGAGTAACTGAGGGGGAAAGACCTGCCCCAAATGTGGGCAGCATCATCCGATAGGCTCAGGGCCTGGATAGAAGAGAAAGCCAGTCATTGTGTGCAAGCTCCATTCTTCCTGAGTGTGTCCACTGCTATACCTCACTGCCTATGGAGATCAGACTCCAACTTCTTCAGCCTTTCAATATGGACTCACAGTCACAAATCTCCAGCAAGCTTCCTGGCCTTCAGCCTTCGACTGGGGCTGCTTCATTTGTCCCCTTTGTTCTGAGGCTTCTGGTTTTTGGGGATGAGTAGCTACCAGCTTCTCTGCCTCTCCAGCACAAAGACAGTTACACACACACACACACACACACACACACACACACACGGTTGGTTCTATTCTTCTAGAGAACTGATTACCACACATTTCTTATTAGGCCCCATCTACAACACTGTTGCATTGGAGATTAAGTTTATAACACATGAATTTGGGGGGACATATTTGAAGTACAGCAGAAGTGACGGGGTTCAGGACATGCCACCTGAAAATATAACTACAGGAAGTCAAAATATGCCACCTCAAATACGTCTCTTTGGCATAAGGATTATTTTGAGCAGGTGTATTAGTCAGCTGTCATTGCTATAGCAGAAAAACCAAGCCAAACAAACTTATGCAGGAAAAGGTTTATTAAAAGCTCATGGTTAAGAGGATCAGTCCATTATGGTGGCGAGGCAGGCATGATAGCAGCAGCAAGGCTTGTAGCAAACAACTTCATGGCACTATAGGGCAGAAACTAGAGTTCTGGAACCATGGGACTGAGTTAAACGTCTTCAAAGGCCCATCCCCAGGGACTCATTTCTTCTAAGCTAGATCCCTTCTCCCAAGGTTCTGTAACTTCTCAGGATAGTGTCAGAAGCTGAAGACCCAATCTTAAAGCACATGACCTTTGGGGAACATTTTATATTCAAACCATGACAGGTGTTTACTTTGAGCAATGGTACACACATGAACAGCTCTGAAAAGTTACCTTTCTGTAAGAAAAATTCACATCTTCATAAGGAATCTCCATTTGTAAGAGTATGTCCTCTCTGACTCAGAAGAAAAGGATGACTAAACCCTTAGAGACTTACCACTGGAGAAGACCTGGACTTAAATCCACTTGTTTCTGTTACAAAGCCTGTCCAGCCTTCTATCTTAAGTGGTCTTTCCCCACATCCTTTTCATTGTTCTGGCAAACCACAGCATTTAAACCTGAAATCTATGACAACTTTTAAGATCTTTGCTAGAGATTTACTCATTTCTCTGGGTTATTTCCCATGTATATTGGAGGTATACATATTAGTAACCTTTTCTTTGTTTTTCTTTTGTGAATCTATCTTTTGTTACAGGGAGTCTCAGTTGAGAATGTATGAAAGGTGGAGAAGAAAATTATTTATCTTCCAGAGGTAAGTTTTACCAGGATGAAGTGCAAAAAATCTAATGAGGAGACAATCAAAGGAAGAGAGAATTCATCTGCATGATAAGGAGAAGCTAGAGGAAGATCCCAGCAAGATTCAGGAAAATGTAGTGGAACAGTGCTCCTAGGCCTCAAACTACACCTTAAACTCACCCCAAGATCTTGTAAAATGCAGATTCTAATTCAGCAGGTATGAAAATCAGCATTTCTAACAGAAGCCAGTGGTGTAAAGATTGAGCTTTGCATATAGCAAGGCCAGAGATTTGGAGATAAGCAACCAAAGAAAGAACTATAAGAATAGATTTCCTAAAACATCTGCCTTAAGACAACAGTTCTCAAACTTCCTGGTCTTTACATTTTTATAGAGGCCTAAAAGAGGTTTTTTTAGATTATATTTAGTGTTATTTACTCTGCATGAAATTAAAACCAAGGGATGTAAAATATATATTTACTAATGTATTTAAAATTAACAACAAGCTGGCATGTTTTATATCCCTTGCAAATCACTTTACCAGTCAGCTTAATGGACCACACCTGGATTCTCCAATCTGCTTCCATACTCCATCTATTATGACTGATATTACATGTCATGTATTATCTAGAAAACACCACCTTATATTTGTGAGAAGAGAGTGAAAAGGCAAATGATGTTTGTGTAATGTTGTAAAGATCACTGGTTCCTATAGAATTTCCAAAAGGGTGTCAGGGACTCTTGAGGGTCTGTGGACCATATTTTGAGAATTACTGGCCTAAGATAAGGGGTACAAATAATGATGGCTTTCCATGACATAGATGAAGACATACTAGATGAGTGTGGCATGACATCAGGGACATCATTTATGAGGAAAACAAAGTTCTTTAAAACACAGGAAAAAAAAAAAAAGACCAAATTACATGTCAAAAGAGACTCTGTAACTTGCCCTTGAATGTCCAGCAGCTAATGTAAAAGGAAGACATGACAAAGTTAGGAACTAATCAGAAGATTTCAAAGGGCAGCTCAAGACAAAATCAAATATTATAATGACATGTGCAAACATATGGAGATAGTCAAAAGGGAAGAACATGCTCTGTTTTTCTCAAGCATAAGGAATTGAATGAAAAATTCAAGACTCAAGTAGCAGTAGTGAAGTATTTTACAGGGAAAATACTAAATGATGCAGGAAACATTAAAAGAAGATGGAAGGAATACACAGAGTCATTATACTAAAAAGAATTGGTGGACAACCAACCATTTCAAGAGACTGCATATGATCAGGAACCAATGGTACTGTAGGACAAAGTGGAAGCTGCCTTAAAGGAATTAGTGAAACACAAGGCTCCAGAAATTGATGGAATACCAATAGAAATGTTTCAACAAACAGATGTAGCACTAGAGGTGCTCACTTGTTTATGCCAAGAGATATAGAAAACAGCTGCCTAGCCAATTGACTAGAAGTGATCTATATTTGTGCCTATTTCCAAAAAAGGGGACCCTACCAAGCAGTAATTATTGAAAGAAATCATTAGTATCACATGCAAGTAAAATTTTGCTAAAGGTAATTCAAAAGTGACTGCAGCAGTACCTAGACAGAGAATGGCCAGAAAATCAAGGTGGATTCAGAAAAGGGCATGGAACCAGGGATATCATTGCTGATGTCAGACAGATATTAGTCAAAAGTAGATAGACACCTTTCTGGTAATCCTCTATGTTTTATTGAATATGCAAAGGCATTTGTGTGGATCATAACAAATTATGGATAACATTATGAAGAATAGGAATAACAGCACCTCACAGTACTCATGAGGAATCTATATGTGGACTAGGAAGCAGTCATTAGAAAAAAAACAAGGAAACACTGTCTGATTTAATGTCAGCAAAGATGTGTGTCAGAGTTGTATCCTTTTACCTTACCTCTTCAATTTCTATGCTGAGCAAATAATCCAAGAAGCTTGGCTTTATGAAGAAGAATGCAGCATCATGATAGGAAGGAGACTCATTAACAGCCTGAGTTATGCAGATGACACAACTCTGCTTGTTGAAAGTGAAGAGGATTTGAAACATTTACTGATGAAGATCAACGAACACAGCCTTCAATATGGATTGTGCCTCAACATCAACAAAACAAAATCCTTACAACTGGGTCAGTAAGAAACTTCATAATAAATGGAGAAAAGATTGAGGTTGTTCAAGATTTTGCTTTACTTGGTTCTACTATTAACACCCACAGAAGCAACAGTCAAGAAATCAAAACATGCATTGCATTGGGAAAAGCTGTTGCAAAAGACCTCTTCAATATAAAATGTTGAAAAGAAAAGAAGTCCCATTAAATATGAAGGTGTGCCTTATCGTGCCCTGGTATTTTCAGTAACATCATCTGCTCATGAAAGCTGGATGTCTAATGAGGGAAACAGGAGAAGAATTGATGCTTTTGAATTATGGTGCTGTAGACATATATTGAAGATACCATGGACTGCCAAAAGAACCAAAGATCCATCGTAGAAGAAGTGCAACTAGAATTCTCCTTAGAAACAAGGATGGCTAGACTTCATCTTACATATTTTGGACATGTTGTTAGGAGGGACCAATTCCTGGAGAAAGACATCATGTTCAGGAGAGTGACAGGTCAGTGAAAAAAAGGAAGACCCTCAAGTAGATGGATTGACACAGTGACTGCAACAATGGGCTTAAACATAAACAAGATCGTGTGCCTGGCACAGATTCAGAGTATTTCGTTCTGATGTACATAGGGTCACTATGAGTCAAACATGACTCATTGGTACCTAATAACAACAACAATATAGTTACTATCTCTTCAATGAATATCCCATTAGGGTTTCAAAGCTGCAATGCTAGTGGTCAAACTAGAAATTACTGCTGGTATTGTTTTCCTTTATCTCTTCTCACATGTCTTTAGAAGGAGTGTCTGAAGCCATCTTTACTTCCTTGAAGGTTAATGATTACATTTGGTTACTCAGATTAAGGTTTCAAAAACATCTGAAAAAAAGTGATCCTATAAAGGTATCAGAGCACAGTAAAGTTTTTAGGGGTAGAAGAGTTGTTTTGGAAGGAGTTGAGTTTCTAAGTACAGAGTATGTGTCTTGATCAGACTCTTTATGAGGATATTTTAGGGAACACGAAGAGGAAATATAAGGCATAACTCTGACTTCCAGGGAGCTCACATTCTATTTTAGAAAAAAGTATTAGAAAGCAGCATAAACTGTCATACCACCACATGCTCCATCATGTGGGTAACTATAACGTGTTAGAGGAATTCATAGAAGACAGAAAGCAGCTGAAATTACTAGGGCAAATCTTCACAGAAGTTATTCTAGGCTTTCCGAGAGGTACAGGGATGAGAGGAGAGGTGAGGAGAGAAAAGATCAGGGAAGGTGGGAGGGACTTAGCCTATTTGACACCCAGAGGGGATCATTTAAGACTTTTCTTCATTTTTTATATTTACTCTTTCTTATTAGTAATTTGTTTAGTTAGTGTTCAACTTAATTGGTTTCATTATGGCATTTCCATACATGCATCTCATTGCTCATCTTCATCTTTCCATTATCCTCTCATGACCTCACTCCTCTAATACCTTCTTTTCTATTCAACAAAATTATTTTCAGTAACAATATTATAATAAAATAAATAAGACCAGAAAAGCAAATATTTGAAAGTCCCTTATTAAAATTGTATACTCAAATCAGTTAAAATTAATTATATCACAAAAAGAAAAAAGAATAATTTTTAATTACATTACAGTATTTCTTTTAAAGGAGGAGAGCATAAAAGAAATACTTCTGAAAATACTTCCAAACTTAGATAAAGATTTGCTTTCAGAGGTTGGGTACAGTGGCGCACGCCTGTAGTCCCAGCAGCTCAGGAGGCAGAGGCAGGAGGATCAAAAGTTTGAGACCAGAGGCAGTCTACATAATTTAGTGAGACCTGTCTCAAAAAAAAAAAAAAAAGTAAAAAAAAAAAACGGGCTGGGGATGCAGCTCAGTAGTACAGTACTTGCAAAGCATGCAAGTGCGAGGCCCTGGGTTCAATAACCCAGTACCAGAAAAAAAAAAAAAAAAGATTTGCACTCAGAACTGCAATACTGCAAGTTCTGCTTCTTCATTCTTACAACTGTGTTATCATTAGTTATTTTGAATCTACTCTAAACACAGGACTACGTAGCCTCACAGGTCTTAGAAATATGAACTATGTGCTGGCATCAGACTCAAATTCTTTCAACTCTCATGAGCTCATGTGCCACTGTGCATAACTAAATCATATGTAGGGAGCTATGGGTATAACTGGAGTTCTCTGAATTAATTTCCAAGTGGAGTACAGTGTTTCTTAAAGAGTAAGTAATGACTGTGCTACCTTGATGAGGAGGAGGATGACGATGACAACAACAATGATGATGATGACTCAATTATTATAGCGATTTTTTGTTTTTTGGTAGGAGGGTTTGGCCCAGGGCCTCACACACATTTTGTAAGTGCTCTACCACTGGGATGCACCTCCAGCCCATTTTTTATTTTTTGTCTTGAGACAGGGTCTCACTAAATTACACAGGCTGCTTCTGGCCTCCAACTTGTAATATTCCTGCCTCTGCCTCCCAAGTTACGGGATATAGGTGTGAGCCACCATGCCTGGCTACAGCAATTATTTAGAACTCACTTAGAAAAGAATTTCCTGAGGAGGAGTATAGTATCACTGATGACAAGGCTGAGGACTCTACCCCTAAAATATGGTACCTTAGCATCTTGAATATTTTAAGTTGATGGAATTTGAAAAAAGGCATGTGTGACCTTCCCCTAAAGCAGCTCATAAGAACCTCATGTAAGAGGTGGTCTCCCCATCCCTAGAGAAAAAGAACCTCCTTTTCCTGGAAGACATAGGGACAGACAGAGGAAGATGGGCAGACAAACAAGTCTTGCTGTTTTCCCAGTTAACTACTCTTGTCTCATACTTTTTCTTCTTCTGATCCTGTTTTTTGCATGACTCTCTACTCTTCATCAAACCTAGCATGAAAACACTCAGGTTTAATTACTTTTTCTGCTATTGGAGTTCTAGGCCAGAGGTCTAACTCTGGGAGTCCCAACAAATCAGGTCCAGCTAATCACACCACAAAAAGCTAACAGAAGTAATGGTGAAAAGGCAAGGAAGGATTTTAATCAATCAATATGGCCATGTTGGGTAGACCAAGGAGATCAAGCATCTCAGTCCATCATCCAAAGTCTGATAGGAATTCTGAGATTATATGGGGAAGGGTCAGGAGGCAGAGAAGCATGCATTGTTACTTAGTATTGATCAAACTGTGGTCTGGTTGATCATTATCTCAGGATTGATCAGGTAGGGCTTGGATGAGATCAGAAAGTCACTGCTGCATGGCGGGGGTGGGGAGGTAGATTCCGTTATTTTCAGATGAGGCCACTGGGCCTGTTGTTTCTAGAACCCAAGAAGACTGAAGAAGAGAATGACTCAGTGCAAAAGAGATAGGTGCAAAATGGAGACAGAGATGGCACGTTCTTATCCTGACTCATTGGACATTTACAGCCCCAAATGAAGAGTCACTGCTTTTAGCAAAGCAGCCTCTAAGTCTTTTTTACACTCCAGTCATCTCCTCACGAAGGTCCCCATGTGCATTAGTCAGTAGTGCACTGCTATGGCAGGGAAATCAACCATGGCAAATTTATTGGGGAAGAAATATTTACTAGGGGCTTGGAGTTAGAGGACTTTAGTTTATAGAGGCCAAAGGTATGGAGGCAGGGCAGGCATGGCAGATTGGGGGGGGCAGATGACATTATATCTTCATGATCAGGAAGCAGATAGAACGTATTGGAAACAGGGTCCTAGTAAAAATCTCCAAAGGCCTACCCCAAGGGGCTCATTTTCCATCAAGTTATATCCCACCTCTCAAGTTTCATAACCTTCTAGGACAACACCACCAGCTAGGGACTCAATGTTCAAATGGATGACACTTGAAGGACACTTAGATCCAAATCCTAATACCATGTCCTATAAAATTCATACTCAATAAATGTGAGTGCTTTGCTCTTGTTCATCTGTTGTTACAAGGGCCCAGGCAACAACCTAAGACAGGTAGAAGAAAAAATACTTCTCCCCTATGGTGACATCATTTAGATGTAACATGGTGAGAACGAAGAGCAGACTTGTTATGTAGCTCGCTTAGGCAATGGCAGGCAATGTGGAGGAAATGGAGATTGAAAATGGTTCCTGTCATTCCACCATGATGAAGAAGACACATGCGTCTCTGAGGACATTGAAAGGACATTTTCAAACATGTCCCATACCCTACCCAAGCCCTCAAATCATTTACAAAACAAAGACACTAGGCCCATGTTACACTAGGCGACCAGAGCCCAGAGCTGGGTGCCCAGGGTTGATATCACACTGGGCATGCCATAGTTTGAATAAAACTAGAGGGAACATATGCCCATTCTCACTTCTTCCACAAGCTCTCTCCTCTTCACTCCTCTCTCATCCTTTTTCTTCCTCTCCACTCCTAGCTCTTCTCTGTCCAGTAATTATACACATGCCTCTCCTTTCTCTCAGGTCCACCATCTTCCCTGTCTATTCAAGTTACCTTCCCTTCTTAAAGCCTACTTAACTCTCTTGTTCTCTGACTTCTTTACCTTCTCTTGGGGAACAGAAATCTCCTGACACTGATTAGCCCAGGAAATGTGGGTTTTTTTCAAGTTCCTTTGCAGATCTACCAAAGTTTCTGTAGATGTCTCAGTTTTCCCTATAATTATTCCTTAAAGGTACACTAGCTCAACAACAATATCATCTGTATATAAATGGGTAACTGCCAGAAAATTAGGTTTGATTAAGAAGAAGGCATGGAACCAGGGACATCATTGCTGCTGTCAGACAGATATTAGCCAAAAGCAGAGAATACCTGAAAGATGTCTATCTACATTTTATTGACTATTCAAAGGCATTTGACTGTGTAGATCACAACAAATTATGTATAATATTGCAAAGAATGGGAATACCAGAACACTTAATTGTACTCATGAGGAATCTGTACATGGACCAGGAGGTAGTTGTTCAAACAAAACAAGGAAACACTATCTAGTTTAAAGTCAGTAAAGGTGTGTGTCAAGGCTGTATCTTTTCATCATATCTCTTCAATCTCTATGCTGAGCAAATAATCCAAGAAGCTGGACTTTATGAAGAAAAATGCAGCATTGCGATAGGAAGAAGACTCATTAACAAATTGCATTATACAGACACAATTTTGCTTGCTGAAAGTGAATAGGATTTGAAACATTTACTGATGAAGATCAATATGGATTATGCCTCAACATCAACAAAACAAAATGCTTACAACTGGGTCAGTAAGCAACTTCATGATAAATGGAGAAAAGATTGAGGTTGTCCAAGATTTTGCTTTACTTGGTTCTACTATTAACACCCACAGAAGCAACAGTCAAGAAATCAAAAGATGCACTGCATTGGGAAAAGCTGTTGCAAAAGACTTCTTTAAAGGGTTGAGAAGATGTCACATTGAAGATGAAAGTGCGCCTGACTCATGCCATGATATTTTCAGTCACATCACATGGTTGTGAAAGCTGTACAGCGAATGAGAGAGACAGGAGAAGAATTGGTGCTTTTGAACTATGATGCTGAAGATGAATACTGAATATACCGTGGACTGCCAAAAGAACCAATAGATCCATCCTAGAAGAAGTATAACCAGAGTGCTCCTTAGAAGCAAGGATGGCTAGACTGCATCTTACATATTTTGGACATGTAGTCAGGAGGGACCAATCCCTGGAGAAGGATATCATGTTTGGAAGAGTGGCAGGTCAATAAAAAAAGGAAGATCCTCAAGTAGACAGATTGACACAGTGACTGCAACAACGGGCTTAAACATAAGAAAGATGGAGCTCCTGGCACAGAGCTGGGTAGCATTTTGTTCTTTTGTGCATAGGGTTGCTATCAGTGGAACCCAACTTGACAGCACCTAACAACAACAACATTTGTAGTCTCTACTACAAATTATGTGCTGTGTATAAATTTTTTATATGCCAAATACAAGGACTGAAGTTTTGCAGCCAGATTCCTGACTTGTGCTCCGGAACCACCTACCCATGCTCTCCATGTCTGCCCCCAAATAGACTGACTTTAAGTCTGTTTTATTGTTTTTGTTTTTTTTTTAATTTTCCACACTCAATGCACCCTTTTTGTCTGCACCAGGGGCCAATGGTGAGAGGAGTTAGCAAATTTTAGGCAGGATTAGGGAAATGGGGCCTGGAGATAGGGAATAACTGAGGCAGGGTAACTGGTTGGGTTACCTGAGTTTTCATGAGATCACTCCAGCTTCATCACCAGACAGACTTGTCACCTGTTACCTCACCAAATTGATTAAGATCTACAGAATGAGCCTCCTAACCCTCCCCTTAAAGATTTACAATATAAAAGACTTTGGGTGACACCATTCCCGTCATTACACAGTAGGGACTCCTTTATTTTCTCTTGGCAAATGCTTTTGTCTGTCCTTTTAATAAAACCTCCTTTGCTCTCACTTGCCTTTGCTATCTGTGCATTTATTCCTGAGACTGCACTCAGCATCTGAGAAGAAATTTTGGTCTCAATGGTACCCATGCCTCACTCTGCTTTACCATCAAAGGCTGGGGATGGGAGCAAGCATGGCCCTTTGAGTGAGCAATAAGGGGTGCAAGCATGAGAGGATCTTGCTCTAGGCCAGCACTAGTGCTTCATCACCTTCTTGTTTTCCAGTTACTTTGTGACTAGTAGGTGCCTGGTATGGAGGAGCCAGTGACTGGGGTAGGTGGATTGTTTGTTGTCTTGGAGCAACTTCACAGTCTCTCCTGGGAGGTAGAAGAGCTAACATTAATAGAGCAGGTTCAGCCAGTGGCCCTTCACCTTGGGAAATGGGGAAAGGTGGGAAGCACAGGCTGGGGAACAGATAACATCATAAGGCAGTGGGCCATATCCCCCCAGTGGCAGCAGTTATCCTGGGGAAATCAAAAGTGTAGTTCAGGCCAGGAGCCCCTGTGGCACATCCCTGTAATCCCAGTGACTCGGGAGCCTGAGGCCAGAGGCAGCCTGCACAACCAAGCAAGACCTTGTACCAAGATAAAAGATGAAATTAAAAAAAGAGGATGAGGTGTGGCTCACGGGTGGAGCACTTGCTTAGTGTGCATGAGACCATGGATTCAACTTCTCCTCCAAGTTCCAAAAGATAAAAATTAAAACAATGTAGCTTATTTGCTTAGAGAAAAGTAGATAGGGTGGACACCTGATAAAAAACCAGAATATCTCCAAATTAATAATAATAATAATAAAAGACCAATAAAAAACAAAAGCCTGGGGGCAGGGGCTGGTAATTTTCATGGAGGTCCTACTGATGACCTTCCTCAGCTCACGTTCCAGCTCTCACGTTGCCCGTGCTCTTGGTGCCCAATGTCAATCTCTCTCATGGAATAAACAGTCTTCAGGGGCTCAGTTTAGCTCCATATGTTTAGCTGTTCCTAGGGTAGACTGTGGGGACTTTTCCAACTTGCTAAATATATCGGCTGTTCCTTCTTCTATATATAATTAGAGTTACTGATTCAGGCCAACAAAAATATTGAGGAATAAAATTCAAAGTAAAGCTCTAACAAACCTTTGGAGAGCAACATTTCTAGTTCCTGAGCTCCCAGGCTGTTATTTCTCTGACTGAGTGAATTGTATTCCCATTATAGCTTCCCGGTAGCCCTAGAAGTTAAAAGTGGCTTTGTCCCAGACTGAATAGCTGAATCAGTGACACCAGGTACCAAGGTTATGAAGGGGAAGAAAAAAGGTCCTTTTCTGAGAGAATAGGCTATGTTGAAATGTCCCCCTCCTCATATAAATTGAAAGGAACAAGTGGGTTTACTGGGAACAATGCATTAAGCCTTCATATTAAATGTAAGTGAAAAGGAGAGAGTTTATCTGGTTGAAATGGAAATATCCTCTCACCCAAGTGATTTCTGCCTTTATGACTAGCAAAAGGCTCTGGGAAGAGTTGGAAGGCAGTGAATATGTGCAGCAAGTATGCAGTGAGAGCCCCAAATGAATCACATTGTCATGTATAATGAACCTTTGTTTAGAGATGTGTAACCCATTTTCTCACTTGTCATGCCTTTCAATTGTGTCTCTCACACTACATTATCCACAAAGCTGCTGAGGGATGTTCAAATCAAGGGTGGCTACAAAGGTCAAGATTCAAGGAGCTGAGATTTGCTTGAATAAAATCTATAGAACAAAGTATTTCCTAGGGGAATACAAACAAAGAGGAATTAATCTCATTTTTCATCCCTTAGGTTTATAGCTACTTATCCCATATGGTGCAACTCAGAAGTTTTAAATAATTTCCTGTGATTGCAACCTGAAATAAATGAATTTGGTGTTAAGGGATAAGTTGAAAATTCTCTGAAAACTACAATATTCATCCCTCAATACAGTTGTGCCCACTTCTGCCTAATTTGTCTTCTAAAAGTAGTTGAGAGTTCCAAGCAAATATATTCATATCTGTTATAAAAATTATCCTTGTGACATTTCCTTCTTTTCTCCTTTTCTCCTCCTATATTATTTCTTTAATGGTAAGTTGCCTGTTAAAAGTGGCAGAAAACACTGTTATTACTAATCCTCAGCATGCTTAGGAAAGTGTAATCATCACTGAGCACCTTTATTTGTGATATTAAAAATAAAATAGAAGGCGTAGGGAGCCACTCAGACCCCCAGAGTTGGCAGAAAGGATATTTAAAAGTGAAACACTTAGCTGCAGGAAATGGAGAAAGAAATCTTATCTGAACTTCCCTTATAAATGGAAATTCCTAAAGCAGAACCTCCCCCAAAGTACAGCTGCTGTTAACCCCTGTTATGGCTTGACTATCTCTCCCAAAACTCAAGCTGGAATTTAACTGCCATAATGATATTAAGCCTGCAGCCACAGCCCTGTGGCATCTGATCCCATCAGATCTCAGAAGCTAAGCAGAGTCGGGCCTGGTTAGTACTTAGATGGAAGACTGCCTGGGAACACCAGGTGCTATAGGCTTGGGAAACGGACCTGGCAACCCACTCCCAAAACTCAACCCACCATTGAAAACCCTATGAACAGCAGAGACGCACTGACAATAGTGTTTCCCTTATTGTACACAGGGTCACTATGAGTCACATACCAACTCAAGGGCACCTAACAATAACAATGATATTAAGAAGTGAGGCCTTTAAGAGGCAATTAGGTCCTGACTGGATTAATGATCACCATGGGAAGAGATTAGTTATCAAGAGAGTGGGCTTGTTATACATGTGGCCTTGCTATAGTTTGAGTGTATCTCCTAAAGGCTCACGTGTTGGAGGCCTGTTCCCCAGTGTGGCAGTATTTGGAGGTGGTGGAAACTTTAAGAGTTGGATCGTAGTGAAAGCTAATTAATCAGGTTATTGGGGATCAGACTCTGGTCTCTTGGAGTGCTATAGTTCTTGTGAGTGAGTTGTTTTTAAGGGAGGCAACCCCACTCACTAGCCGCTTCTGCATATGCTTGGTTCCCTTTCTGTTTTTCTGCCATGTTGTAACATAGCAAAGGGGACTTCTACTAGAGTTCTAACCAATGAGTTCACCTAATAATCAGACTTTCAGTCTCCAAAATTGTCAGCTAAATAAACCTTTTTTCTTTATACAGTGTCCAGGCTCAGGTATTTTATAATAACAATAGATAATGGACTAGGGCTAAGATTTAGCTCAGTGGGTAGAGCACTGCGCTGCAGTCTCTGAGGCCCTAAGTTCAATTCCCAGCGCGGCAAAAATGGGAGAAGGGCCTGGCAATCCACTCCCAAGGCAATCCCGAAGCACTCAGCCATTGAAAACCCTATAAGGGTCACTGTGAGTCGGATACCGACCAGACGGCACCTAACAACAACAACAACAATGGACTAATATGGACCGATTCTTGCCCTCCCTCCCTGTCTCTCAAGTACTTGTTTTCCCTTCTACCATGTTATGACACAGCACAGAGCCCCCTGCCAGATGTTGCTGGCATGCTCCTCAACTTCCCAGTTTCTAGAACTATGAGCCAAATTAACTTCTATTGCTTATAAATGATCCAGTTAGGAGTACTCAGTTTTAAAATAGTGGAAAATGGGTCATGGCAACTCCCATTGGCCAGGCTCTATGGTGCACACCTATAATCCTAGTACCTGGGAGGCTGAGACAAGAGGATCACCAGTTTGAGACCAGCCTGAGCTACAAAGTGAGCATCTGCCTCAAAATAAAAAAATAAATGAAAAGGGGGCAGGGAAAGCCACTCAGTGGTAGAACACTCAGGGAGCATGCACAAGGCCCTGGGTTCTACCTCTCAGTATTACCAAAAGACAAAACAAAATAAACAAAAGTAGACAGCCCCAAATCCAAGGGAGTTTCCTGCAAATTCAGCTGCCATAGAGATATAAAACCCATTTCATTAGCATCAAAAAGCCCAACAGATACTTTTTCTTTGAAGACTGAACCTGCTCCCTCTCCATCTTTGTTAAATTTGTAGATAACACCCTTCTGTCTTTTCAGTGACTTCCTTGTTACCCTTGCTTGTGTAAATAAACTTCTTTTCTCCTTTTAATCTGTCTAATGTCAGTTAATTTTCAGCTTTTCCACTACTGGACTCAGTTGAGAGAAGAAAAAGATTTTCCTACGAACAAAAGCAAAATGAAACTTTTGGATTGAAATAGGTCATATTTTGACATTTCAGCATATTTCACCCAAGTTCCTGAATTCAGAAACTATATATTATTACCTTATTACATATATTAAATGGTGTGGCTGCAATGAGACAGGCACTCTGAAAGGCTTTTAGTGAACTGGAAACTGGCACTATTACCTGGAAAGCAATTTTCAATATGTGTCAAGAATTTTAACAATGTTCATGCCTTAAGGCATGAAAATTTAATTTCTAGGCATCAGGAGATAATTAGAGATGCTTTCAAATATTAATTTGAAGAGCTACTCGTAACACACTATATATTTATTATTTACAAGAACAAAAATTATAAACAACTTAAATGTTTGATAATAAAGATTAATTAAATAAAGTGTCAAGTGGTAAAATCAAAAGTTAAAACTGTGATCTAAATTATGTTTGATTACATATGCTTGGAAAAGAATCTAGAAGGAAATATCTTAAAATGCAAATAGTTATTTTTTCTAACACAAAGAATTACAAGTGATTTTTTTCTTCTTCTTAGAATAAGAGCAAAAACAGGAAAAGATCAAGCCACAGGTTAACAACTAAAGTTGAAACCCAATACAAGGGGTTGGCATCCATGTAAGTACAAAGCCAAAATAAGCACAGCTAAGATCCAAAAGAGTGGAAAAATATTTATTACCCATATAGGTAAGGTAGTGAAAGTTGGACATTGAATAAGGGAGACAGGAGAAGAATTGATGCTTTTGAATTATGGTACAAATTGAATATACAAATATTGAAAATACCATGGAGACAAATATTGAATATACCACGGACTGCCAAAATAACCAACAGATCTGTCTTAGAAGAAATGCAACCAGAGCACTCCTTGGAAGCAAGGATGGCTAGACTGTGTCTTATGTGTTTTGGACATGTCAGGAGGGACCAATCCATGTAGGAGGACATCATGTTTAGAAGAGTGGTGGGTCAATGAAAAAAAGGAAGATCTTCAAGTAGATGGATTGACACAGTGGCAGCAGCAATAGACTTAAAAATTATCATGTGCATGGCACAGAATCAGGGAAATTTTCATTCTGTTATACATAGGGTTGCTATGGGTCGGACCTGACTCAACAGCACTAACAACAACAATGTATTGCAGAATCAGATCTGAGGCTGTTCTTCATGATCACAGAGCAGCTGGTAGCATGATGATAGAGAGAGACAGGGACCTCACACCTGACTTCTCTGATTACAGGTAACTGAGAGTCAACAAGAACTGCTAGATTAGCTTAGGTCACTTCTCAGTACTTGCCCCTTCATAGCTCCACAGCCATCCCATATTCACACAATGAAAACTAGATTAATCAAACAAGGTAATGTGGAAGAGGAAAAAGTTCTGAAGTTCCAGTGAGCAGGAGCTGAAATTGTAGTGACCATTATTTTCTGGTTTGTCAAAGTACAAACAGAAACTCTTAAAAGACCATGACCATGGTGCAGAGACAACATTTAGGGGAAGGGTGTGATGGAAGCAGGGACACTTGCAATCTGGCCCTGGGACAGTGCTCAGGAGAGCAAGAAACATGTAGTCTGGAAATCTAGGTTCTAGTGTAGCTCTAACAATTAATTATCCACTACCTTAACTGCTGAGCTCCCATTGTATAGAGGGCCTAGCCTTTACCAGGTAGTTAAAGGAGCTCATATGAGAATAGATGAAGAATAAAGTGCCCAATACACTATAAAACCCAAATCATCAAGGAAGTCTCATGCTAGGATAATAAATATTAATTGAATACCTACTATGTGTAGACCTTATGCTAGACTACAGCCAGGTTATAATCAATAAGCAAGTGGATAAACAAATTGTGATTGTGGTATATAGATAAAGTGGAATGCTATTCAACTACAAGATTATCAAAATAGGTACACACACACACACACACACACACACACACACACACACACACACAGAGGATGAATTTCAAAAATATACTGACTAAAAGAGTCCTATGAAAAATACTGTATACTAAATGCACTTTCCCCTAATAGTACCTACTATATGATGTGATCCTAGTAATGTATGATGTTCTAGAATAGACTAAACTATGTGTATGGGGCCTGCAGCTGTGCCTCTGTGGTGTCTAATCCTGTCAGATCTCAGTAGCTAAACAGGTTCAGGCCTGGCTAGTACTTGGATGGGAAATCACCTGAGAATACCAGGTGCTATAGTGGGAGAAGGACCCGGCAATCCACTCCCAATAAACAATCAGCCATTGAAAACCCTATAAATAGCAGAGAAGTACTAACAATAGTGTTTCACCTGTTGTAAGTGGAGTCGCTATGAGTAGGACACCAACTCGACAGCACCTAACAACAGCAACATGTGTATGAGTAGAGTAGGAACTGCCTGGGAGGAGGCATTAGCATCAACATTCTGGGTAAAAATAAAGTCTGCAACTCAGGTAGGGATTGGAATTACACAGCTGCATGCATTTGTCAAAACTTGTTGAATGGAAAACTTAAAATTTGTGTATGTTACTGTGTGATGGTTAATCTTAAATTTCAATCTGACTGGACTTAGAATTACCTAGGAGATTAATGAGTTGCATCTCTGCATATGTCTGTGAGTGCATTTCCAGAGACAATTAGCCAAGGGAGGAACACCCACCCTGAATGTGGGTGGCACCATCCGATGGGCTGGTGCTGAGAAGGAATAAAAGGAGAAAGTCAGCTAAGCACCAGCATTCCCTCTGTCTACTTCTCCTCTGGCAGGAAATGAAAACCAGCCTCCACCCCAAGCTCCTGCTTCCATGATGTTTCACCCAAGAGCATGAATCCAAGCAACCATGAACTGGACCCTCTGAAACTGTGAGCCATAATAAAAAATTCCTCCCTTTATGTTGTTTATATGAGTTATTTTGGTCACTGCAAAAGTAACTAATGCACACTGTATATAAATCTTACCTTAAAATATATTGAACATTAATTAATGATATGCAAGCTGAACTGTTTAGTAGTAAAATAAACTGATTTCTGCAATTCAAAATACATCAAAAAGATGGAGAGAGGGATGGATACATGGACAGTGATAAAGCAAATATAGCAAAACATTAATTATAAAATGTAGGTGATAGGTACATAGGTACTCACTGTGTAATTGCTTTAGATTTTCTGTTTGTTTGAAAACGATTTTAATAATATATTGGGAAAGCCTGTAACAACTCCCTTTCATTCTACCAAGCAATTTTAAGGTATTAAGAAAGCAAAAGTGCTTGTCAAACACAGCTGCTGAAAGAATACATATTTCAATGCATCATAAAAATTGCATTGTCTACAAATCTTGCTTGCTTTAATTATTGAAGAAGGTACAAACTCTGGTACCGAGGATCTGCCTTCAGTTTAAAACAAGATATTTTAACGGACCTTAAGAAGATTTAGAGAAAAATCTCACTTTCTAATGCAATAAATATAGCACAATTTCTAGGATTTATATATCTCTATAGCAAAGGTGGGAGGACCCAGCAGCCCACTCACAAAACAATTAGCCATTGAAATCCCTATGAATAGCAGAGAAGCATTCTCAAACATAGTACCAGAAGATGAGCCCCCCAGGCTGTAAGTTGTTCAAGAAAAGACTGGGGAGGCATTGCTTCCTCAAAGTAGAGTTGACCTTAATGACAGGAATTGAGCAAAGCCCCTGGGACCTCCTTTTGCTGATATGGCATGACT
The DNA here is from genome assembly GCA_007922755.1 of Pedetes capensis. Taxonomy (NCBI): domain Eukaryota; kingdom Metazoa; phylum Chordata; class Mammalia; order Rodentia; family Pedetidae; genus Pedetes; species Pedetes capensis. Next base: position 100,489 of record VMDO01004410.1, read on the forward strand.
CAAAGTGAGAAGAAACATGGTGGCTGCAACAGTGGGCTCAAACATAAAAAGATTATGTGCATGGCACAGTGTTGGGTAATGTTTCATTCTATTGTACATAGGGTCACTATGAGTTGGACTGACATGACAGCACCTAACAACAAAAATAGCAAAGGTACATCTGATAAGCAATACGAGGCACTTGAGCTAAAATTCTGTAGGTTATTCACACAATAAACTATGCAGGATAAGAGTTAAAATTCTGTGGGTTATTCATATAATAAAGTATGCAGGACACATATGTAAAGTCCATTAATGAGCTATCCCCAACTAGGAAATTGATAGACTGTAGTGGAGCCATTAGTGTAGTGGAGTCACTTTCTGGGGTCAGGACTACAAAAAGGTAACTACTGAGTCAACTTATTTTCTCTCAAATAGCAAGCCCTGAAATGCAGGTGGCAGCTATTAGATAAACGTTGTTACCTTTAGATGAATTTATGTAGATGGGAATATATGCAATAAAAATGATAAAGGAAAAATGATAAAGGAGGTAGAAATTGTTCATGAGTCATCTGGTTTCAGTTATTGTCTTCAAAGATATTAAAAATAGGGCAAATTGTTCATCAAGTTTTATTTCAATTATGCTAAAGAAAGGCCTTCAACATTCTGGTCTGTCTATGTATCACCAGCTCCAATCTCCCCTGGGGCCAGACTGGTTCTTTAAAAAGAGATGGAGACACAAGTTCCTCTAGAAAATGCTCTGAGTTTTCACTTGATTTTTATTTTGGCTCAGATCATCTCAGATTTCTCTTCCCTCCTATGCCTCACCAACCTGAATTTGCAGGGAGGCATGGTCCTCAAGGCCAGACAGACGTGGGCTGGAGTAACTGCTTAATCTTTCTTCCATCCAACATACACCTGTTCTACCTGCCTATACCTACCTTGTGCCACACACAGCTCTAGGTGCTGGGAATATGGTAGTAAATAAAATAAAGACCCACTCTTACAAAGTGTACATTCTAATGGGACAAAGAAAACACGAACAAACAACTAAGTGAATACCACGCGAAATGGAGACAGGAGTTAGGGAAAACAGAACAAAGTAACTTCGTTTACTCAACTGTAAAATGTAAAATAATAATCTCTCAGGTAGGTGATAGGGCTGACAATATGGTGTCTCCCCTCTTTGTCTACCCTTCCCCATAAATTAGGAAATGAAATAATAAAGTTTCTCTGAAGAGCTTATGGTCATAAACCAAAAATAATGGATTGAAATAGTGACAGGAAAAATAGCAAGAAGAAAAATTTCCCTCCAAGTAGTGCTACAATGTATTGAAAACCCAATATTAAAATGTCTAAAGAAAGGATATATCAGCCCAATTGGGTGATGATCAGTGCTACAGTTTGGATCTGGAATGTGTGGCACTATTGAGTAGAGCCTAGTGGGAAGGAGGTGGAGCCTAGTGGTAAGTTTTTAGGTTCCTGAGGGCATGCGCTTGAAGGAGATATTGGGACCCCAAGGCTTTCCTTTCTTTCTTTTCCTTTCTGGCTGCCATGAGTTGAGCAGTTTTGCCCTACCACGTGTACCTCACCATGATGAACTGCTTTACTACATGCCCAAAGCAACAGGGCCAAATGACCATGGACTGAGACTTCTTAAACCATGAGTCAAATAAACCTTTCTTCTTTTACCTCAGGTATTTTGTTACAGTAACAGAAAACTGACTAACACAGTGTTGGAGGTCCTGCAAGCACAGACTGAGAGAGGCTGGGAGTAGTGGTCCCCTCCACCCTACTGTGAGAGGAACTATGACATCCAGCCTCACAGCGGGCAGGACAGTATTAGAGCCAAGACTCTCACCAGACTGTAACTCTGTTGGGAAGATCCCCTGCCTCACTCAACCTGTACTCTTTCATGCACATATGTAACCTTTTAGGCTCAATTTATGTTGTCATATAAACTTGCCATGAGATAAAATGCACTGGTCAGAGAACATACATATCTGGCTCACAGGGTCATTTTTTCTTTCTCATTGCAAAATAACCAGATGGCATCCCTGCTTTATACATCAGTCCCTTATGAGTCAGGATAGCTCTAGGTATCTACTCATTCACCTCGAGTTATACAAATTAAAATTTTGAACTTAACGCAGCTGAGATGCAGATCTTAGAAAATACAAACCCCCTAGAGTACAGTCACTATGTGGTATCTTGTCAAGGGACCAGCCTGTCTTAACTGCTTGCCTTCCTCAAAGAGTAAACTAGAATGATTGAGAAAATTAAGGGCAATGATGCAAAGTTTGTGTCAAAGAACAGAATACAGCTGATACTCAGTAAGAGAAATAAGCCATACAATGTTGTAAGGATTCAGCTCTCTCTCCTTCTACAGCAGTGAGCATGCTCTCAATCACATGACCCTCCCTTTCCATTCCTTAACTAACCTTAAGCACATCTGCCACTCTGAATTCTGGCGTTTGAATCACTCTGCACTATGAATGCTTAGAAAAATCTCTTCTATGCTTCTCATTCCAGCCTTACAAAAAGCCACAGTCCTGGAGCTATAGCCCACCCTCCATAGAGCCCTGTTTAGCCAATGCTCACATCATAGGCAAAGGGGATCACACTCCTGCCCTACCTGCTAGACACAGCCTTTAGCTTCCTATCCATCTTACACAAGCTTGTAACCCTCTTCCTTCTATCTGAGAGATCACAGAAATAGGCATCATGCTACTCATCCATTCACCATGAACATCAGTTTATAACCAGTTATATCAAATGCATACTTAAAAAGTTACTAGAAAATGGTATCATAAGCATTATACTAATAGCAAGTATACAGAGAATCAAATCAGATCTTTCAATGTATACTTAAACAAGTGACATTTCATATGCAGAGGCTATGGCAGTTAAACCACTTGTAAAGTGCAAAAAGTCTTGCCTTCCATAAACGATTTACCTACCTGAGAGGTGCCTACTTTCTCTCCCTATGGAAGTAAACGCCAGAGGCAAGATTTGGCAGACAATTGGATGTTCAAGGTCAAAAGGAAAATAAAAATCACCTAGTTCAGCCCTGAAGACATATCCCAGCCTCCATTACCCACATTCCTTCCAAGTAGCTGTCCACTTTATTGCTTAGCCACCTCCACTGATAGGGAATTCAACTTCTCTACAAACATAAAAGCAGGGAGGCTGGCATAGAAAACAGCACTCAGGACGCTGGAGTATGACAGTATGAAGAAGTTGACCATTAAGGAAAAAGACCTTTTGGTCTTTTTCTACTGGTTTGGATCCAGGCCTACAAGCCATTTCAAGCATAGCTCATTCAAGAAGTAAGTACCTAAGAGCTAGAAAGGCAGGGCGCTCATCAGTGCCTGGTCACTCTTCACACCACCTCAGATAATGCTCATTTCCACCTCTATCATGGACACCTGTCTTCTGACGGATGCCCCATGGTTGCACACACTACCAGCCTCAGTCTTGGCCAGGACTTCTGTGTGCAGTGGATCCAGCTTTCAGGCATCCTCAGCACTACCCCAGAGCCTGCTCTCTCTGCTCTTCTCATTACCTCTGCCACACGGAGTCTTTCTTCCTCTATAGACATCCCTCAGACATTCCCCACTGTGCCTGGGAAAACCTTTGGCCAGTGGCCAGTAAAGCCCCCAACATTCTTAGCTTTCATGGGACATTCACTCTACCTCCTGACCTCAAAGACTTGCCTCCTCCCTAAAGATATCCCTTCGATGTAGTCCTTTCAGGTAGAGGATGCTCCAGCTGCCATGTTCCAGGTGCCAGGGAGGCAGAGGTAGGAGTCTTCACTTAGTTCCTACATGTACTACTTCCTGACCAACAGCCTTCCAACCTATTTGAACAGAAATCTGAGGGAGGATGGAAGAGACTGAATCATGTGGATATTAGGAAGACAATGTTCCAAGGAAGAAAGTAGTGCATGCAAAGGCCCAGTGCAGGAGCCTTATGAGCCCATGTGACACTCTGCCAACCCTACTCTATATGCCTCTACTGCTGTCCTTCACCACCTTCCTAATCACACCCTCTCACTCATAAATGACTTTGGAACCTAGATCACAGTCCTTCTCCCCACCCCTACTCATCCTGCTCCCATCTTGAACAAGTTCCATGTCGATGCAGAAGGTCACTCCAGAAGTGCTCTTCTAGGGTCCTGGGTGACCTTGATCTTTACCAGCAGATCACATCAGTAATGCATGCCCATAGCCATACCCTGCCCTTGTTAACACCAAGCACTGTTCTCAAATCATAGATTCATCTTGCCTGGATTATCGGACAGCTTCTCATTTTGTCTCCTGGTCTTGCCTTCCTATTACCCTTTCTTACATAGCCCCCAAATGATCTTTATGAAAGGCAAGGCAGATCATGTCATTTCTCTGTACCAAATTCCCCACCAGCTTGCCACTTCATTAGGAGTGAACTCCCAGGAACTTACAATGGTCTTCTGTCTGTAACTTGGCCCCTTGTCACCTAATCAAGTTCACCTCCCATTCCTTCCTTTTTATGTACAAGGAAAAATAGCATCAAGGTCTTTACATATACCACTTTCTTTGCCTGTAACATGCTCTTTCTAATATCTTCATAGATTACTCCCTTTGTTCCTTCAGGCTACCACTGAAATGTCACTTTGAGCTGGGCACAGTGGTGCATGCCTGTAATTCCAGCTACTTAGGAGGTGGAGACAGGAAGATCAGAGGTAGCCTATGCAACTTAGCAAGATCCTGTCTCAAAATAAAATATATAGAAGAGGGCTGGGGTTGCAGCTTAGTGATGGAGCACTTGCCTAGTATGCATAAAGTCCTAGGCTCAAACCTCCAGTACTGATAATAATAATAATAATAGGAATAATGATACCACTTTATCAGGAAGGTTTTCCCTTATAAGTCTATCATTCTACCCTATCCCTACCCAGACCCATGATTCTTTGTGATCTAACTTGGCTTAACTTTTCTTTCCAACACTCCCCACTGGATCTGCTGCTTGTTTTGTTTGTCAGTGTTGTTTGCTCATTAGCTGATGTCTCCTCCCTCCAATAGAATGGAAGCCAGGGAGGGCAGGGCCTTTGTCTATTGTGCTCACTACTCCTGCATCTGTAACAGCACTTGGCTCATAATTGATGCTTATTAAATAATTGTTGGTTGAGTAAATAAATAGACTCCAATATACCACAGCTGCCTCATTCTTTTACACCCATTAAATCTGCTCTTTGTCTTCATGGAAACTATCAGCTTCTTGACAGTTAAATGGAACCACAATAATGATAATTTAAAATTAATGTAGTGCATAGTTCAGTGCCCAACATAAATATTTTCATGCATTATTTATTTTAACCTATGTGGTTGATGTGGTCTCAAAACAATTTGCCATTGAAAACCCTATGAGGGTCACTCTGAGTTGGACCCGACTTGATAGTACCTAACAACAACATGTGGTTGATATTCTTATTATCACCACTCTGCACTTGGGGAAATAACTTCTCAGTCCAGCTGTGACCCCAGAAAACATCACAACGCCTTGTACCAAAGCCCTTGTACATGCTAGGCAAATGCTCTATCACTGAACTATATCTCAAGCCCCCACCACCACCTTTTTTGAGACAGGATGTCACTATGTTTTCTAGGCAGGCCTCACACCTGAAATCCTCCTGCCTCACCCTTCTAAGTAGCTGGAATTACAGACCCTCAACCTGGCCTGGCTCAATCATCCTTTTAACAGCTGCCTCAATATCCCACCTTTAGACTCCATTGTCTCTACCCTAAAAACCCCTCTAACCAACTAATCCCTTTAATAAACAGTTCACCTTCTCTGCTTTTATCTACTAGGTACTTAGCTCTGCTGAACAGAAGAGGGAAGAAATAATCAAATATCATCCAGATTGGCTCTGAGTTCATGGTGATCATTACACTTAGTTTAATGTGTCAACACAGACAACAATACCCAGTTGCTCAAACATTAATTTAGGTGTTGCTGTAAAGGTATTTTGTTGATTGGGTTAATAGCTAAAATCAACTGGCTTTAAGTAAAAGAGATAGTCTTGATATTGCAGGTGGGCCTATTCCAATTTGTTGCAAGGCCTTAAAAGCAAAACATAGGTTTTCTTAAGGAAGAAATTTTGCCTCAAGCATCAGCTCCTGCCTGTTTCCAGGGTATAGGCCTGACAGATTGCAGACTTGCCAGTTCCCATAATCAGGTAAGCCAATTCCTTGAAATAAATGTCTGGGTATGTATGCACATAATATGTATGTATATATAATGTATATGTGTATATGTATGTGGGTATGTGCATACATACATGCATACATCCTACTCTTTCTCCAGAGAACCCTAATACAGTCCCCAATCTTCATTTGGTCCTCAATATCTCAAACCATCAACTAGCTCTTTAAGTTCCCACTCTGCCCTCTTTTCTTTTGGCAGGTAACTTTGTTTTAGATTTCACAAATACAATTAAGCCTATTAGGTCTGAGCTCCTTTAAATTCTAACCTTGTACATATAAACATCTCTCTGCTTGCAGCAATCCTTGTTTTTTTTCTCTCAGCATTGACCTCAGCATTCCCTCTCTCCTTACCATAGGAAAAGATGTCAGATCCAACCAGAACAAAAATGGATGTCAGTTTTCCCTAGCCCAAGCCATTCTTATCCCTTCCTTTGGAAGAATCACTCATCCATTCCCATATATTTCTGTTAAGATTGCCAATGTGATACCCTGATTCCAGGACCATCAGATGATAAGTAGCTCAGGGTGAGTCATTTCTCATATTCTACATTCCCCTGAGCAAGTGACTGGCCAAAGAGATTGGCATAGGATATAATTTAGGCCAAATAGGGCCCTTCCCTGGTCTCTACCAGGGAAGCAAATCTTATTCTTCACGCATCACTTTGAGTCATAAAGATATCACTCGAGATCTGCCAGTGGCCATACAAACCACACCATGAAAAGCATGAGGTGAACAAACCGGCAAACATGGAGAGGAAAAGAGAATCCTGATCATTCTGTTTTCGTTCTAGGAAGCTAGGTTTTTATCCCACGTTCCCAGTTCACGGAGCAAGTATGTTTTGGCATCTTAATTTGGTCTCTGCATCTCTCACTTGCATACCAAAGTCCTAACTATTATAGGAACAAACTTCCCAGAAATGTGGAATGAGGACCCTAAATGACTCTCTCGGCCATCTGGGGAAAGCAAGGCCAGAATCAGTCCCCTGACATGCTACACATTTAATAGTATGGTAAACAGCTCTGCTACAGCCACAGTCCTTACAAGACACCTGAAGGCAACTTCATAGGAGGCACCAGCCTGCAATGAGCAGCCCAGTCTGGGGGGCCAGAGGCAGAACCAGATGGATACCAGGCATCTAGTGGTCACAAGGGACATGATTTTCCTCACTAGATAGTTTTGCTGTTGATTTTGCAGTACTGGGGGTTGAATCCAGGGCCTTACCACTGAGCTGCACGCCCATTCCCTCCCTTTTTAATTTTTTTTTTAATTTTGGGACAAGGTCTTACTAAATTGCACAGGCTTCCTCTGGCCTTGACCTCATAATCTTCCTGCCTCAACCTCTTGAGTCATTAGGATTATAGGTGTATGCCATGGTGCCGGGATTGCTACAGTTTTATAAAATGTTACCATTGTGAGCCAGGCGTGGTGGCGCACACCTGTAATCCCAAAGGCTTGGGAGACAGAGGCAGGAGGATCGCAAGTTCAAGACTAGAGGCAGTCTGCATAATTTAGCAAGACACTGTCTCAAAAAAGTTAAAAAAAATGAGCTGGGGGTCTAGCACTTGCAAAGCATGCAAGTGTGAGGCCCTGGGTTCAAACCCCAGTACCACACACACACACACACAAAAGATGTTACCATTGTGGAAAATTGATTTAAGAGTACACAGACAGGATTTCCCTGTATTATTTCCAACAAATGTACCTCATAATTTCACGTGGGAGGGGAGATAAACTGATAAGTAAGGCACCAATAGCCATCAATTTATTTCAGGTAGAATCTTCAAAGTCTTTCTTGTTTTGTTACTCTCCTTAGCCCACCTCTTTGATCAGTCTCTCATACTGTCTATTTTACTTCTAGAAAAGGTCTGAACTCAGTCCTATCCCTGCTATTGCCATATTTACCACTTCAGTTCAAAGTAGTCTTCTGTCACTTATTGCAACAACCTCCTAGAGGATCACCCTCCCTCTGACCTCACCTTGCTCTATTTCCACTAAGCTTTCAGAATTATCTTTCCCAAATACAAATCCTATGTCATTCCTCCGATTAAAATCTTCCAATGGCTTCCTGCTCACAAGAAAATAAAGTACAAATTTATTAACATGACAACTTACTTTTGTATTTTCTCCCCCACCACTAGGTAGTTTACCTCAGTCCTTGCTCATGTTCTGGAAAGTGCTCTACCACTGAGCTGCACCCCTACCCCCTTTTTTTTTTATTATTTTGAGATAGGGTCTCACTAAGTTGTACAGGCTGCCTCTGGCCTTGAACTCACAATCTTCTGCATCAGCCTCCTGGGTCACTGGGATTGCAGGTGTGTACCATGGTGCCTGGTCTACATTTGTATTTTTATATTCATTCTTGCAGTTCCTTGATATGCTCTTTCCTCCTGGTTCCCCTGAGGACTCCTACCTGTCCATCAAGATTCAGCTCAAATGTCTTCTTTCAGACTAAGCTTCACTGGCACCCTCATACAAAATAGACACCCTCTCCAATCCCAGGACACTCATGTCTTTAGGACTGTTGGTATATGACCTGTTTTTCTCTCTTTCCCAGTGAAGTTCTTGACATTTAAGAAGCTGCTTATGGATACAAATGGCCCAAACTTGTGGTAGTTTCACTCTTTTTCAACTTTATGATGGTGCATAAGTAATATACTCCTAAACGCTATTCTTCAAATGTTAGATTGTGCTTTTTCTATAGACTAGCAAAATGCAGTAAGTACTACCCTTTCTCTGCTGGGCAGAAGCAGTCAACCACATCATCAGAGGGGCAAACAACTGATATTTTATAGTGTGCTGTGCCACTAAGCTATGACATTCAGTAGATTAGGCACAGTCAGAGCATCTTTGACTGATTATGTTTACAACTTATGATGGGTTTAACTGGACATAAACTCCACCATAAATGGAGGAATATCTGTAGTTTGTTAAGTGACTAGTGCTGGGAAGGGTGCCATAGCCCTCAAGATCACTATCATCTAAAACACTAGATATTAAAATGAAGAAAGGAATGAATGAAGATGCCCATCAAACCAGCTAACTATGAAAATAAAGTGAGAAATAATATTCGCTTTATGTCGATTTGATTGAACACATGCATTCTAATATTAAGGCACAGATAGCATCTCCACATTTTAAAATCCCTTTATAAACATTATTTTAAGAAATATATCTTTTGAAATAAATGCTACATATCTAGTGAGAAGTGGATGGAGCTTGTGTACATATGTGGTTGGTCTTATTTATTTTGTGCCCTTGACAATAGGGCTTCTCAAATTTTAAAGAGGTGTGGGGTGGGAGCCATGGCTACTTATCAAGCTCTTGACCCATTGACATTGCTTCTCCAGGGACCACACTTTGAGTAGTAAGCTGCACAGGATTTGCACATGATAAAAAGTGACACCTCTTAGCCTCCCAAACATGACCTCAAACCATAGCTAATAGAAAACTTTTCTCTTTTCTTCTCGAGATTCATCCATATAGACACATCCTATCCTGTGGCATAGTTTAGCCTGTTAGAAGACAAAAGAAATCACATTCTTAGTCTGGCACACTTTGATATGACATCTACATTCTAAAGCCTTAGCATCTGATAAAATATGCTTAACAGTGTTCACTTCAGCAGCACATATACTAAAATTGGAACGATACAGAAAAGATTAGCATGGCCTCTGCACAAGGATGATGCACAAATTCATGAAGCATTCCATATTTTTACCCAATACACAAGTGGGTAAAGGAACTGAACAGACAGTTCTCAAATGAAGAAGTTTATAAGGCCATGAAGCACATGAAAAAATGCTCAATATCCCCAGCCATTAGGGAAATGCAAATCAAAACAACTCTGAGATTCTACCTTACTCCTGTAAGAATGGCCAAGATCAACAAAACAGATAATAACAAATGCTGGCAAGGTTGTGGAGAAAAAGGAACCCTCTTACACTGTTGCTGGGACTGTAAATTGGTCCAACCACTTTGAAAATCAATACGGAGATACCTCAGAAAACTAAAAATAGAACTGGCATATGACCCAGCTATACCAGTACAAGGAGTATACCCAAAGGGAGATGAGTCATCATACCACAGAGACACCTACATCTCCATATTCAATGCAACACTTTTCACAATAGCAAGGATATGGAACCAACCAAGGTGCCCATCAACAGAAGAATGGATAAAAAAACTATAGTACATATGCACAATGGAATACTACTCAGCAATAAAAAAGTGAAATAATGTCATTTGCAGCAAAATGGATGGAATTGGAGCACATCTTAAGCAAATGAACACAAGCTCAAAAAGAGAAATACCATATGTTCTCACTCATATGTGGGAGCTGAATCATACTTAACAGAAGAAAAAATCTTATACATAAATTGATATATAAAAAATGCACAATTAAATTTAGCGTAGAAGGGATGATACAAAGAGTACAAAGAAGGAGGGAGGGAACTAGAGGGGGAAGTGAAGATTGGAGAGATGGGATGGGGAGGAAGACAATGTGGAGGGATGAATGGGGAGAGGATGATCTCAATTTAAACAGCACAATTTCATGAGTATAATGGAAGAATATGGGTATATAACCCAAATAAACATTTTAGTTTTACTACCTATTAGCCATAAGGCTCCATAAACTTTGTGGGTTAATGAAAGTGTTGCCAGAACTGATGTAAAGTATGCATAATGGAAAAAGCTAATGCTGTATTACTCTGTACCCCATCATTTACCATTAAAGGAAAAAGTATGCTTAACATGAATATGCCAATTAAAAGGCTCTCTTCTTTAAAAATTCTACTTTGGGAGGTCAAATTATAACATGCTTTAGGAAGTGCTAAATCTCTATTTAAAGATGATTTCAATGATATTTTCAGTTTTTTCCCTTTGAAATTTCAGAGACTGAGGTTGATTACCTTTGGGGGTAGGGGCGGGCACTGGCTTTAGAGTTGGATTTTTACTCATTCTTAGTTTTCCAGAACAAAGTGAAAAGTGAAAATTATATCTAAACACTTTTGACTCTAAGGAATTTGCTTTTAAGCAAGAAAACTAGACTCTACAGAGCATCCATTTCTTGAGAGACTTCAAGATCAGCCAGAACAGCAGCAAAAATCCCAAATGTTAATGGCTTTAATCACAGAAAAGTATATAGAACTCTCATTATGGAATGAGCTGAAGTATCCATTAATGGGCACTTTGGTAAATAAAGTGTATATATAAATATACAGAATATTAGAAGCCAGTGCACATGATAAAATAAGTGTAATTTATTGAAATGGATCTTTAAGATATACTATATATTCTTGAATCCAATCTGTACCCTTTCAACAGTTTTAGAGAACTACAAAAATTAGATATGGGTTAGAATTGCATGCAGACTGGATTTACTCAGCACAAGACTGCAAATCCAATCTGCATGTGATTCTCATTTGCATCTGATATTGTAGTCCTCTAAAACTGTTGAAAAAGTACAGATTCAGTTTGAGAATATACGATATTAAGTGAGAAGATCAGATTTGATTATGCTAAGTATAGGCTGATTCTGTTTTGAAAAAAAAACAGAATGTGTACTAGAGAAACATACTTTCTCAACATTAATATTAGATGTCATTGGTGGTGGTATTATAAGTGATTTGTATTTGATTTGTCTTTTTTTCCCAAAGTGAATAGTTTTCAAAAACTTAATTCATACCAGACTTTTACCAAGCTCAGGGTCACCTCCATACACCCTTAGACTAACTCTGAGATTGCAAAGCCTGTATGCTAGGAAATGTCATTTTACATTTGCTATGGCAAAATATGAACATATAGAGTCAGTGTGATCAGCCGGCTCATGCCATTAGTAGGGAAAAATCCTATTGAATCCATTAAACATGCCTTTAATTCTTTTGCAAAATATGGCATGAGGCCTTAATGAGTGAACAGGGAGAAACAGGGGACTTTCCACCCAAGACAGGTAACTTTTAATGTTTTTGTGCAGAAGTAAACATTTTAGTGGCAATTCTAATAGAGGAAAAGAGTGAGTCAGGCTGGGAGAGCGGCTGAATTCCTCAGCATTTCTTTTATCAATATGTTCCACACCTGCCAGAGCATTGCCCTTGTCGCTGTGGCTAGGCAGGGCCATTTGAATTTACACAGCTGTAGACTGAATGGTTTAGGCTCAGGTCAGAGGTTCTTAAGTCAGTATCCACAGATTATGGGTCTATAAATCCCTAGAAATTAAATGTAAAGCTTTAATTTTGATGCACACACATTTGTCAAAGCCAGGATCAATGCCTTTCATCAGATTCTCAAAGCATAAAGTTCCCTAGGAAAAAATTATAAATTACTGATGCACAACTTTTCAGAAGTAGGAGGAATTAATTTAAGCACATCAAGTATTTTTAGATGTATAGTAAGAAGTACAAAGATTATTTTATATAGCCAACTCAAATATATATATAATTAAATAAGAGCACACAGAATAAGAAAACCCCAAACCTCTAAAACACACAGAGAGAGAGAGAGAAAGAAAGAGAGAGAGAGAGAGAGAGAGAGAGAGAGACAGACAGACAGACAGACAGACAGACAGAGAGTCTCTTACTACTTGTTGTAGATTTAACCTAACATCACCACCACCCCTGTAAGAACTTATATCAACTATTTAGGACAAAAATCCCAACAATAAATACAAGTTGGATGGTTTCTCAGTATTTCATTACCAAATGCTCTGATGTTTCTCTGCACCTAACTTCATTCTCTGCCCTTTCTTGCAGGTGTGTCTTGTGGTGGTTCTCAAACTTGAGTGAACTTAGGAGGAATCTCAGGTGTTTGTTAACTGATCCTGAGTCCTCTCTCCAGAAGTCTGGAGTACAGCCCCAGAACTTACATCTTTTATAAGGTTCTAGGAAGATTCTGATGCAGGTAATTTTTTCCACCCCTTGTGGGGTAAACCTACCCTAATGTAATCCCTTCTTCCACTGCAAAACCTTCTCTGGATTGGTTGAAGCAATGTCTTTTTCCTCTAGAGTAAACCACCTTCCTTCCTGTTGCTGGAAGGAGACTCATCATCAAATGACCTTGTCTATTACCAGACCAGGTGGTCTCATCCTCTCTTGGTTATTTAAGTCAAACTTCTCAGACTACATCCTTATGAATGGCTTTTAAATGGATTACAGACCCCCCAAACACAAGCATTATGAGTTCTAAGCAGAGATACCACTTAACATGCTGATGAGAGGTGGAACACAAACAGATTTCTTTACAATCTTCTTACTAATAGGAACTAATGACTGCAATGAATGAAAACTTTAATACAATCTATTACAGGTAATGATCGGAGGTGTGATCAAGAAGCATCTAATGATCTACTCATTGAACTTCACTGCTACATTACAATTTTGTTTGAAATCATTACAAAAATCTACGAGAGTGAGTTACCTGCAAGATAAAGTCAAGGCCTGGTTCATTAGGCTGTTCCATCAGTGCTTTCTATAGTAAAAACTAACAAAACTAGCTCAGAGATTTTCCTTGTAGGGCTGACAAGCACAATTATTTGTTTTCGAAGCTCATTATGAAGTCTAATGAGAAAATTTCATTGACAAATTGAACTTTTGAAGGGAAAGTCTTTACATAATTTTAAGGAGTTTTAATTAGCATGCAGTTAAACCTCATTAATATGGATTTCACAAACATGAAATTTATTCTAATTTGTTCAGAAACCAAAATAAAGTTGGCCTTTGTGATATAAAGTAAATTAATGGGACAAGTAAAGCTGCTCAGGACATATTTAACTTTAATGAGTACTAAGTTTTGGAACTGAAGATCATTCAATTGAGATGATTTGTTCATGGCTGTACCTGTAGTAAACAAAATTAGCACTTTAATCTCCTATATTCCAATCAGGAACTCTCTTCATCCTATTGATTATTATTTATAAATTCTCTGTTAGTACTCAATAAATATTAGCAGCTTAGCTAAAGCCTAGATGTCCTGCAAGGACATAAGGTTTGTAGAATTGTTTTGCTTTGCAGACTCACCCTACATTTCTGCCATTGGTATTACTCAAGTTCTGTCTATCACAGCACCCTTAGCCTGAATTGCAGCTTATCCAAGTATTCATAATTTATGGTGATAAGGGTTCTGGTATCAGGCTGACTCTACGGGGACAGGAATTGAATCTGTCCCACTCTGTACTCTCTCATGAGTACGCCTTTTGTGTTAGGTGTTATCCAGTCAAGTCCAACTCATAGCAACCCTCAATGGGTTTTCAATGGCTGATTGTTTCAGGATTGTGTTGAGAGCGGATTGCCACATCCTCCCATTTTTGTGGTGCTGGGGATCGAACCCAGGTCCTCAGAGAATGTGGAGCAGGATTCTACCTACTGAGCCAAACTGCAGTCCATTGAGTACTCCTAGACAGGGCAAATGTCACTGCTGAAATCTTACATACTGGTCATATAACACTATGGCATCTGTCACAGTTTTGAGCATTCGAGTAGATGTTAGGAAGTGAAATGGAGAGATATCTCTAGAAGACCATTGGACTAGATATCAGGATGGCTCATAAGGCACCATTTATCTGGAGAATTCCCTACCCTGGGATCTGGGTCTCACCCATAAAGACTCAAGACCTAGTTTGTTATTACAAGAAGAGCAGATACTTGTCCTGGCAAAAGGGGTGGAAGATTCACGTTAACTAAATTCAAAGAAGCTGATTTATGAAATCAAATATGTAAGTTCATTAATGAGCTGTCAGACTACAAGATTTATCTCTGTCACTCTGTCATAAACTATATGGAAAGTCAAATCTAACCAGCAGACTGCTCAGTGACCGTGAAAACAGAATAAGATTAATTAGTAATAAATTTTGATGCTAATATCTATAATAAGGATAAATATGATGCCAATATCTACAATAAAGGATAAAGAGGACTTGTAACATGCCTACTTTCTACCTAAATATTTTTTTTTCTTTTTCCTGATAGTACTTCTCCTCTATGAAGCTGCAATCAAATACATTTAATGGAATTGACCCCTGCTTCCACGGAGGACCCCACTAGCCTATGCCAATTAGCACATTGCATTGTTCTGGCTAATATAATTGGATAAAGGGTTGGTATGGATCTAAATTGGCCTAATTAGTGAAGCTTAGGGATTTTTACCTTTTCTAGGGGAAAAGAGATGCTATATACATGTATGCTACATTTTTGCCCTATTCACTGTTCATGATTATGTTGGCTGAATGGAAGAGTAAACTTACCTAAAAAATGATTTAAATAAACTTGTTGTTGTTGTTAGGTGCCTGTTGAGTGGGTATCTGACTCATTGCGACCCTACTGTACAAAAGGCAAAACACTATTGTCAGTGCTTCTCTGTTATTCATAGGGTTTTCAATGGTGGATTGATTTTTGGGAGTGGGTTGCCTGGTCCTTCTCCCAAGCTTACAGTTTAAATAACGAGGTTCCTTTTTTCCTTCCATTAAGTAGTAAGAAAGAAAGTAGTTAATTGACTACTGTCATTTGTTCAGGGCCTTAAAAATGTTAGATCTAAGGTCATAACAATTCTCTTGGCCTTTCCCTCATGAGCAGGAGATGACCTCTATAGTTACAGAAATTATGACCATGGACAGACAGTAAAAAGGAGAAAGTACAAAAAAGAAGAATAGCATTTAGGATCCCAAATTTTCTTTTTTAGAAGTTATCAGCAGATTCACACTTATGTTTTATTAATTATGTAATATGGTCACCCCCATATGCCAGAAAGTTTGGAAATGCAGTATTTTAGGTGAGTCACTGCAAAAACAGATGTTCCTGTTAGGAAGAAAAGATGGGTAGTGGATAACATTATGCAAATTTTGTAAATATAAATTTGCAGTTTAGGGCATATAAAATATTGCCATAGTAGATGCAATAGAAGAAATATTTTTCTTCCAAGGTATGATTATGACTATTTTTCTGGGATCTACTGGGATCTAACTTCAAGTAAACAAATAGAAGCAACAGGGGGAGCATCCTATGAGTGGGTGATGAGTCAGCATCCTTCAAAGAGCTAGACAAAGTCTTTATAGGGTCTTCAGATAGGTATATGTCCTTCAGAGGAGAAGGGCTGCTCATACTGACAAGAAAGATTTAGTGAGGAATGGGAGTTTAGACTTACGAGTCATCTGAGTTTTCCCAAATGTCTTCATTCAAATTCTCAGAGTCCTGTTCTTTCCTCCCATTACACTAACTTTCACTTAAGAACCCAGCAAATTTGTGAATTCAGCCTGTAGTATAAGTCAACAAGTCCCAGGATCAGAGCATATGGTTGATGCTCAGCTTCCTCAAACCTGTGGCTAGGCTAGTCATAAATTCTTTTGTTTTGTCATCCTCCTGCACTGAGGCAAGAATTTAAAACCGAGAGAGAGAGAGAGAGAGAGAGAGAGAGAGCGCGAGAGAGAGCGAGCCAGAGAGAGAGAAAGAGTGTGTGTGTGGGTGTGTAGGTATGAACCTGGGGCATGAACCTATGGCTTTGCACATGCTACACAAATGTTTTACCACTGAGCGACATCCTCTTATTTATTTATTTTTTGCCCCCAGCCCCTTTTTATTTTTTATGATGAGACAGGGTCTCACTAAGTTATGCAGTCTGCCTCTGGCCTTGAAAATATGATCTTCCTGCCTCAGCCTCTTGAGTCACTGGGATTATAGGCGTGTCCCACCGCACCCATCCTCTTATTTTTCTCTCTTTAAACTTTCTAGCACAAATGCATGTAACCAGGGCAGTCACATTTCTTTAAAACGTTAGATAGGAGCAACCACTGAGTCCAACAAAGGGTTACCATCAGTAGGCACTTGACTCCAATGAACCGCATACCTTCAAACCAAACTAAACCAAATAAGTAATCCCAAATTCCCATTTCTTTGACAGTCTGTTATGTGCAAACATTTCTAGCATGAGTTTCTATTCTTAGCTGTAAGAACGTAACCTGCTTTTACCAGGCTAAGTCAATGAAAAATAGTAAGTAGCTCAGAGGATCTCTGGGAGGGTCTGGGAACCAGGCATGGATGCTACCGATCCATGAACAAGCACATAGGAAAAGAACCCTCAGTGACATCACAGACAAATATTGATGCCCAACCATGCTTGGTTCTAGATCCTTGAAAGTCTTTCACAACAACTGCAGAAGAACAAAAGCGATGTAGAAATATCTACCATAATCTCTGTGCATGAATAAGAAAGAATGAGGCCCTTACTGCTGTTGGTAAACAGCAAGTGATGAACAGGAAGAAAGCCAGCTTTAGGTTACAGCTGATGCTGAAGAAGGCTGGACACA
This sequence comes from Pedetes capensis, assembly GCA_007922755.1. Classification (NCBI taxonomy): domain Eukaryota; kingdom Metazoa; phylum Chordata; class Mammalia; order Rodentia; family Pedetidae; genus Pedetes; species Pedetes capensis. The sequence goes on from VMDO01004410.1 coordinate 118,001, forward strand.
AATAGAAAAAGAAACTGAGTTCTTGAGATATAATTGAGCTGCTGGATCAAACTAATCAGAACGCCCATTCCTACCTGGGGTTTTCATACTTTCCTATAAGGGAGTGGATGCATTATTATTCATGCCACTTGAACTTGGCTGTCTGATGTCTGCAACACAGAGTCCTAATTGATTTAAGAGATAAATCTACCATGCAGACACACAGATCATATCTCTGAGCTAGGGTATCTTTTTCCCTGCACAGTGCTTGAAAGAGCACTATCTACTTTGGCTTATTGAGTTTCTATTCTGTTCCATGAGCTGCTTGTTCTCAAACTTTAGCACCAAAACAACTGGGGAATGTTCATCTGGAAGAAAATAAACATGGAATCCTCCTAATACTATATACAAAAACATTCCACATGGATTCAAGATATAAATGTAAACATATAATTATCAAAATAAAAATGGATATTTATATTATCTTAAAGATAAAATAGGAGACTTTTAATCACAAAAGCAAGACAGATACTTAATTATTTAAAAAATACAGCAGGTAGTCATATCATAAATCTAAATAAGCAAGAGGATGAGAAAATATTTCCATAACATATGACAGAAGGTTGACACCTCTAATAAGCAAAATTATTATAAACTGATAAGAAAAAAACCCCACCTAATAGGAAATAGTATATTTCCTATAGGCAAAGTATATGAACAGTTCAATGACCAAAGACTACATTCAAATATAAAATATGTACAAGAAAGTATGCTCAACCTCACTAGTAGTTAGCAACAAGTAAATATTCTTTACAAAAATTTCACAAATATTTAAAAAGTGATAACATTCAGTGAAGATGAAGGATAATGAGAGCAATAAACATTTCTGGTGGGAATATGCAATTAATCATTATTTGTGGATTCTATATTTACAAGTTTGCCTACTCACTCAAATTTATTTGCAACTCAAAATCAATCAATTGTTGCAACACTTTTGTGGTCATTTGAGGTCATTCATGGACATGCTCAAAGAGGCAAAAAAAAAATTGAGCCATTCAACAACCATGTTCCCAGCTGAAGTAAAGAAAAAAGACACCTTGCCTTCTTGTTTCAGCCCTCATATTATAAACAAATACCCTTTGTGCTGTCAATTTAATGCTCCTTCTCTTTTTGTTGATGTTTTACTATTTTTAAATGGCCCCAAAGCCTAGTGCTGAAGTGCTACCCAGTGTTTCTAAGTACAAGAAGAACATACATTAAATAAATTTTGTTCAGGTATGAAATATATTGCTACTGACCAGGAGTTCAATATTAGTCATCAATAACACATATTTAAGTATATGTAAACAGAAACAAAGAGAAACACTCATAATATAACAAGACAATGTGTTGATGGGTTGATGCAAATGTTGTGACCAGAAGCTTCCAAGAACGTAACCCTGTATTGCCTTTAGTCATTAATATATTGACTCAATGTATTATATATTAATACAATGTCTGGTATTTGATACCTCAGTATTCAAGGTGTTTTGTAAGATATAAGTAAGGAAAATGATGGTTATTGACTATAATTTACCTCTGGCTTTTAGGAAAGTAATACTATCTATGCTAACTTCTTCTTGATAGGTGCTGTTGAGTCAGTGTCCAACTCATAGCAACTATACGTACAATAGGCAAAACAGTATTGTTAGTATTTCTCTGCTATGCATAGGGTTTTCAATGGTGGATTGTTTTTTGGGAGTGGGTTGTTGGGTCTTTCTCCTAAGCCTACAGCACTTGGTGTGAACACCTGGTGTTCCCAAGTGGTCTCCCATCCGAGTACTAACCAGGCCCTACCCTGCTTAGCTTCTGAGATCTGATGGGATAAGATGCCGTAGTGGTATGGTTGCAGGCATGCTAACTTATCTCCCCCAAATAAAGATATTAGTTGCAATAGCAATTAAATAAAACACAAACAACAACAATAGAAAACTACTGGATATCTGTCAATGGGAAACTGCTTGAATAATATATTCACACAATGGGAAAATTAGATGACAATTTAAAAAGTTACGTCCATAATTCTTCAAAAAATGTTCAGCTTTCCCTCTTAGTATTTGTTGACCACTGTGCCAATATTTAGCCTTAGATGGAATTTATTGTCCATCTTGTGCTATATTTCAAACAAACTGACAGAGACATGTGTGTTTGTGTATGTGCATATGTATGTGAATACATGCTTACATATTTTCCTGAAACCCTGGAGGGTTTTCATTATGATTTAAGAAAAGTAAATTTCTAAATATCATGTATAATATGACCCAATTTATAAAAACACAACAGAACAAAAAAGAAAGAGAAAAAAAGAAACAAAATTCCCCAGACCAAACTCACCTCTTGATAACTGCGTAGCAGGCCCTTAGAGGCTGCTTTTGCTACAAAGCACTGACTCATCACTTGGGCCTGAAGATGTCCAGACGGTAACTAAAGGCAGGAGAAAAGCTTAGCATCTCTGCCTTCACTTTGTATCTGTGTCTTTTACCACCTTAGAACTTTGAGTCAGATTTCTGCACAACTCTACAGTAAAGCTGGGAATCCTCCCCCTTCAAGGCTGAAGACACCAGGATAAAAGTAATTAAGTATTTTCAAGATTTTTAGGCACATCACAATCAACAGATTGTCAACTTGCAGCTTTTACAATGTCCTGTTCCAGACTGCTAGATTGACACCCTGTAGTCCCCAATTATTACCCCAAACTTCAAGAAACCAACTCCATGTTGGATTTCTGACTTGTCCTTTTTTCTGAGTCATGCTTTCCTGGAGTCATCTTGGATTCCAGGAACAAGGAGTCTTTTAGACAGATCAACTCATGCTAGGACCGCCCCCATTATGCAGGAGCAATTACCCTATAATGGTTACTGAGGCTGACACCCCCCCCCCCCAGCAGAAGAAATCATCTCATGATGGAAACCAAATTTTCCCCTCAACTGATAACAACTTCTCCAGGATCTCTCGAATCAGACCTGAGATAATGATTTACCAGACTATAGTTTGACCAAGGTTGCTTAATTATGCATGCCTCTTGCCCACCTGCCATCCCAATTCTTCTCCCATTTAACCTGAACCTTATGTTGGTACCCACAAAGATAGGGCTGGGGATTCTTGGTTCCCCTGTTCTTCCCAGTGTGACCATACTGAGTCAAATTTCTTTTGTGCTTTTCCCCATTACTTTTTCTGCTTGCTTTTGGGGCAAGTGGCCCCAGATCTAGTATGCTGGAACTCCCTGAATTCAAGCCCCCTATAGCCTGGAACTCCAGCAACAATGGTATCTATGTGCGGACAAGTGTGGGGAACGACATACAAAGATGTTCTTCAGGTCACTAGTCCAGCGACCTTAGGGTAAAAGAAACAGAGGACTCAGGTACGATTTATTTTTCTTTTAATTATATTTGCATTATTAACTATAATATTTTTATAGCATTTTCATTTTTGGAAATTAAAGAGAAATAATAAAAAAAGAATTTAGTTGAATTTAGTTGAGTATAAGCAAAATACAGATTCTTTGGGCCCCTCCCAGTATTCTTAGTATTTGTGTGGTGAAGCCTCACCATTGCATTTTCTAGGCCCTTCAGGAAACTCTTAGGCAGGTGGTCTTCTCAACACACATAAGAAACCCAGCTTTGGGCTGACAGCACCTTCTTGCCAGGAGTTCTTGCTATATGAATACAGCTATTCCAGCTGAATGTAACCATCATCCCATTCTACTTACTTGAGACCACTTCCTATCACTTCAACTGGAGTTTGGAGTGTTCTCAAACTCTTCAACCACACACTGATGGGTAACCTGTTACTTTTCCACATCAGATGGCAATGGCAGCCATTATGCGCAGGTTGTTACCTCATTTAACCCTTAGGGGGTACCTTGATTTTTTCTTATTTTAAATCTGTTAGAGAAAAGGGTCTCCTGACAGTCTCACAGGCCAACAACTTTGTCAATTTCCTTACAAAGGTTCTCATTAGGAGAAGCCATCACTCTAAAAGGAAACCAAAACCCCCAGTGTGCTTTCTTGTCCATTGCTGAAGAAGTGGCTTGGTTATTTTTATCACAAGGTCAAAGTTCTTTTTAAAAAATATATACATTTTCTTCTCTCCAAAAACAAATATACTCTTATCTATGAAATTATCAAAAAGAATTGGTATCTTGTTGCTCAAAGTAAAAATTATGTGTTTTTTCAAAGGCATAGAACAAGGAAAGGGCAGAGAAAAGCAAAAGATAGCCCACAAATAGGAGTGAGTAAGCATATGAGTCTTGATGCTTTTCAAGGCTGATTAGCTCTTCAGTATTATTTCCACAGGTACATTATTTCACCAGAACTGTTTCAAATTGCAAGTATCATTTTGAACTTAGGGTAATTATTGTTTCCTTAGTACCATAATTGTGAGACCTGCAATTTAATGTGCACACATTTGTATTTTCCTCTACATGTTAGTGAAGTGATCCTCAAATATATTATTGCACTTAATATTTAAAGTGAGCTTGGAAAGAAGTTTATGTTATATGGTAGGATTCTTCTTTTAATAACAAGATTGATAACTCCTTGTGTTAGAGTTTATGCCTTACCTTTATTTCGTTGTTGCCACAGGAACTAGTAAGAGTTAGATGAATGGTATAGCCTGGAAGGATATATCTATAGTCCCAGGATATATTTTCATTCACAGAAAGCATAATCTAATAGCTAAAATATTAGACAATATCCAGCATGGTTGGCTAGAACAATGGTTGTTCCTTGCTCTAGTGAGGCATATTCCTTTCTAAGTGAGGTTTTGAGCACACCACTCAAGTTCTCTGAAATGAAAATGTCACCTCCATAAGACAAGCTAGATCTGTAGTTCATGTAGTTCTCAAAAGAGAATTTGCTCCCACGAGAAAAGATAAAGCATATACCCCCATGAATTGTCATGAGATCTTTTGATGACAGAATGAACAAGTGTTTGGAATATAATACTATTTCAGCATCTAGGATACTTCCTGTTTTCTAGAACCTCAGGAAGATCTTCAGAAGATCTGGGAAGTTAATAGAGAAAGACACATTCTCTCTCTTCCGAGCTCCACCTGTGTTTACAAAGCAGCAGCCCCAAAGTAATCAGAAATAGACATGGCCTCAAGGAGAGTGGGCTACATGAAGAGCATGTCTCTGGTTGGGAGTCAGAAATGAACTCAGATATACTTAAATATGAATGCTAACTAGGAAGAAGACTGGATAGTAGCTCCTGGTGTAATAAATAGGAATGGAGGCAACAGGTTGCAGAAAGTCTGACAGTAAAGTGAGTAACAAAGAACAAAATTGGAACTGTTCTCTGGACTTTGTTTCATGGAACTCACTAGAGGGACAGCTTCATTGTATATTGGTGAGAGGCCTAGACCACAAAATAGAATAACTGAGCTCTGACTCTGATTCTGCCACATACGAGCCAGGTGAATCCATGCAAATCACAATTTCTCAAATCTTATTTTTCTCATTTGTGAATGAGAATAAATTCTGTATCACATTATTCTGCAAAGACTTATGAGGCTTCTTTTTCCCCTTTCCAACAATGATCTACATACATATGGTCCCACAAATATTAATCATATAATTAAGTAATTTTATTATCAATTGCTATTTTAAAGTTTTTATTCTGTTAATATTTGTGTACATCTGAGATAAAAATAAAATGGTGGTCACGTGTCTGCATTATGTCTCAATAGCTGTTCAAAGAATTTGCTCACATTATCTGATTCTTGTAGGTAACTTCTAAATATGATAATGTATATTGTATGTACACATATGTGCTAGATGTGTGAATTCTAGGATTTTTGTGTGTTTATTTGTTTCCTGAGACAGGGTCTCACTGTGCAGCCCAGGTTGGCCTCCAACTTCAGGCTAGCCTCAAACTCATGATCTTCCTGCCTCAGCCTCCCAAGAGGTGGGATTATAGACATGCACTACCACCCCCAGCTCTAATTTTTTATTTATTTTTTATTTGTTAATTTTTTGGTGCCAGGGATTGAACCCAGTGCCTTGTAAAGCACGTGCTCTACCACTGAGCTATTCTCCTAGCCTAGATTAATTTTTAAAAAAAGTTTTGGGGTTTTTTTCTGGTCAAATGAAAGGTCCTCATTGTACTCTGTCCTATGAGATCAATATAGGTACTCTATCCCAGAAATAAACTAGTTCATATGTTAGTGTCAGGTCAGTCAATTCCCCATCTGAGTCGGCTTCACTATTGACAGCTACCTCTTCAAGCACATAACTTTACAGGCGTAAGAACAAACTTAGGCCATCATGAAAAGACCACATTCAACATGTTTTAAATAATAAAATTTAGAAAGTAGTATCAAATAAAAGCAAACCCAGACCCTTCGGTAAGTCAAGACTTTACTTTAAAAGACTATTTCAAAAAGGGAGAGTGATATTTTCAGTAGGAAGAATGCTCATTAGGTTTCCAGAAGGTCAAGCAGAAAGGGTTTCTCTTCTAATAGGGAGGAAGAACAAGGCTAGAAGGAGGCAGTTTTGGGAGGTGCTATAGTTGGAATGCTGAATGTCCCCTTAAAACCCATGTGTTAAAGGCTTGGTCCCCAGAGTAGGAGTATCAGGAGGTGGTAGAACCTTCAAGAGGTGGGGCCTAGTGGGAAGTCTTTAGGTCACTGAGGAAGTACCTTTGAAGGGGATTTGAGATTCTGGATCCTTCATTTTCTTCTCTTTTGTTGCTTGGCCACGAAAAAAAAAAATTAACTTTTTTTATTGGAAATTTTTACTGTACACCTTAATGTGATTCATTCTGATATGCTTTTCATTGTGACATTTCCATATATGCATTTTGTTGTACAATATTCATATAGGTTCCCCCTTACCTTCTCGTATGCTTCCCCTGCCAGCCCCCCTATCAAAGACTTCTCTACCATTTACTTGTCTTTTTATGGTAATATTTTTCTATATATCCTTGGATTCCAGTTCTGTTTAAGATACAAACTTTTCCTGCAGTGAACTTTCTTTTTACCTTGTCAGAACTATTACATGCATTTTCTAGACCATCTATAATAATACCATTCTTAGCGTTTTTCCCCCTTTATTATGATCTGACCTTTGTATTGGTTTTTTTCCTTCTTTTAATTTTGATTCAGCTTCCACATATGAGTGAGAACATGTGGTGTTTCTCTTTCTGAGTTTGTGTTCGTTCACTTAAAATAATTTTCTCCAATTCCATCCATTTTGCTGCGAATGGCCTTATTTCATTTTTTTTTATTGCAGAGTAGTATTCCATTGTGTATATGTACCATAGTTTTTTTTAATCCATTCTTCTGTTGAAGGGCACTTTGGTTGATTCCATATCCTTGCTATTGTGAAAAGTGCTGCATTGAACATGGAGATGCAGGTGTCTCTGTGGTATGATGACACATCTCCCTTTGGGTAAATTCCCAATAGTGTTATAGCTGGGTGATATGGTAGAGCTATTTTCAGTTTTTTAAGATACCTCCATGTTGATTTCCACAGTGGTTGGACCAACTTACAGCCCCAGCAGCAATATAAGAGTGTTCCTCTTTCTCTGCAACCTCGCCAGCATTTGTTGTTGTTTTATTGATCTTGGCCTTTCTTACTGGTATAAGGTGAAATCTCAAGAGTTGTTTTAATTTGCATTTCCCTAATGGCTAGGGATATTGAGCATTTTTTCATGTGTTTCTTGGCTTTATGGACCTCTTCATTTGATAACCGTCTACTTAGTTCCTTTGCCCATCTGTGTATTTGGGTTGTTTTTTGGGGAGTTTTTTCTTGAGTTCTTTATAAATTCTGATAATTAGACCTTTGTCTGATATATAGGATGCGAAGATTTTTTCCCATTCAGTGGGGGTTTCCTTGACTCTGTTAATTATTTCTTTTGCTGTGCAGAAGCTTTCTTCATGTAATCCCATTTATCTATTCGTGTTGCAATTTCTTGAGCAATTGGAGTCCTATTAAGGAAATACCTTCCTATGCCTATATGATAGAGTGTATTGCCTATCTTGCCTTCTATAAGTTTTAAAGTTTCTGGTTTTATGTTGAGATCTTTTATCCATTTTGAGTTAACTCTCATGCATATTGAGAGATGTG